>APFE030163628.1:64149-99289 GCA_000404065.3 Pinus taeda
TGCGTACCCAGAGATAAACATGTTTTTTAATGACTTTCTCTCTTTTTTGAAGTTTGACATGAAGAGCAGAGGTATAAGGCTTGACAAGGAGGATAATATGACTATTGGTGGAGTCATATTAACTGCAGATAGTCATGGTGACAAATTTCAGTGTAACAGTATATGTCTCAGTGATGTTTGGTATATGTACATATGTATATGGATGTAAATACCACCATGAGCTATGCTATAAAGCTCCAATAAGCAGCATGGGTGTCATGTCATTATGATGTTATACTTGTTATGTTGTCATGTTGGTTTTCATCTCAACAGGATGATCATTGTAAATACTGCAACAAGCTAAGTTATAAAGCTCCATGGGTTGTATGTTTTGCTACAACAGTCTTGTTGTTATTGGTGACATTGAACACTGAAGATAGTGTTCCCCCAAGGGGGAGGGTTCTATAACAACCCTGGTCAAAAATCCATGTAAAAAGTTAATAGAGGAAAAATAATAACCACGATTTATGGGACACATATTCCAAGCTCAATGTTGGGAAAAAGCATAGTGATGGGGATCACTGGTGATTGATTAATGGCTAAGGAAATTGGCAAAAGCAATGGAAAACACTTTGGAAAGGAAAAATGGTATTTTAGCACATTTATTTATGAAAATAATGGAAATTAGGAGAAAAGGGAGCTGAAAGGTCACAGGTTGCATGTGAGGAGGAAAATCACGGAAAATAATGGAAAATGAAGAAAATGGAGGCCTCATTAATAAAAAGGCTTCAGAGGATTAGTTGATAAACTTTGGTCCAATCATTTTTGTATCTCTCTCTCTGTTTTCTCTCTCTCATACTCCTGGACACTTAGATTTTTCTTGGAGCACTCTTGGAGGAGTGTGGAATACTTGAAGTTTTGGAGAAAGAAGGCAAAGGAAGAACATGAAAGCGCAAGAGGACATTGGGATCAACATCTACAACGGGTTTTTCTTGTAGCTACTGACTTTTTAGTCACTTTACTGTCCTAAATTGCTCTGCATAAATTATCAACTGAGATTCATAAGCTGATGAAGTGTACTGCACTGTATATGCTTAGTTAACCGTTCTTACAACATTGTTTTGTATTTTATATTGTTTTGGGGGTTTTTGTTATTTGATTCCTAATGATGTATAATTTGAACTATGAGAAGCTGAATCTAAACTTCCTAAAGGTGAACCCAAGAGCTTAAAACTAGTCAAAATTTAAGTTGAAAGAAGGAAAAAAACAGAGCATCTGTCCTATATTGTCATCTAATCCTAATTCATGAATCTAATTCTTAAAACCAAAAGGTAAATTTGTAATTCATGTTGAAATAAATATAGGGAATGAAAATAACAGAAGTACTTCTAGTTACTCTAACCTTCACTTTTGAAAGATAACCTCCTTGAGATGGAATTCAAGCAACTTCTGTACCTCATGATAAAGAAAAACAAAATAAAAGCATGCAGAAGGTAACTGATTGGTTTCGACCCTTATGTAAAGTGAATGTTTAATCATTTAGTTTAGGATGGATATCAACTTGAAATGGTGACCAAAACATTCACTAATACAGTGCATTGACAACTTGAACTAGGAAATGAATAACAAAAACAGTGAGTAAACTAATCAACAATGCATCCTCATTACTTTCAATCTTACTCTTGTTTAGAAATAAAATTGTTTCCTTTATGAAATGGATTGGAGAAACAAGACTACACAATTTAATTCTAACATTATGCTACTGATCAGAACTAAAAGAAATCAAACTACAAGAAATCAACCTAAGTTATAAACATTGCTAAAAGAAAATGATGAAATTAAAAATAAACAAACAAAACAAATGAAAATAAAACCTCCTTCAGCACAGGGGCCCTTTGCAACTGATTGTGTTGAGCTTCTAACTTAATTCAAAATTCTCCTTCAAATGATCATCAGTCAACACACGACTTTGTATTATAAACCATGAACAAAAGTCCAAAATTACAGAGCTGATAAGTCTAAACTTATTACATCAAAAACTTCGAACCCTTTCTAGTTCTGTACAACTGGTATTTAAAACAAAATATTCATAACTGTCTTTTAAGGAAAATTTGCTACACGTATCATAACTAGATTGTGTAAATGTTTGATCAGCTACAGGTGACTTGAATTCGAGCAAGGTGGTTGCACAAAACCGTTGACATAGGTGGCTGATCCGATTTAATGCTCCAACAAAACTTTTGGATTTATTAAATAACCACGAAAGGGTGGAAAAAGAGTCCTATTTCTTCTAGCTTTCATATGTTTGACTCCACCTTTGACTGTGTTCTTGAGCTGGATTTTTTTATCGATCTAGGCTGGGTGACTAGGATAGGATCCATGTCGAGGCGATTCTACAGGTGCCCATGTGGATGGTCTTTTCGTTTGACACTTGTAACCTACTGGACCATGGAAGTAGCTATGGAACACACAGTTAGCTATAGAATAGGTTGCGTTCCATAGCTAATTTGCAAAAACTTATTCAAATAGCAAAAACATAAAAGTATAACATGTGAATCATTTAATGTCCTCCTTGAAAAAAAATCTATCATTTATCAGTGATGGGGATTTGTCTTCTCATGGAAAAGAAGGGAAAGAAGTGAGAAAAGCTGTCAAGGAGAGGGTAATTCTGAGGTTCAACATACCCCCACTGCAAAATCATTGCATGTCCCCACGCAATTTTGCCAAAAATGTGAACTCTTCTTTCCTATTGCATCTGCTTAGATACCTCTACTAGTACATCTAACTTTCTTCTCTTGTTCCTCTTTGAAGTGACTACCATCTTGGGTTTCTTTATGAGAAGTCTGTATTTTAGGTTGATGACTGTTTTGTTCAAGTTTCTATTCTTCCTCTTCAACTTCTTATTCTTCTTGTACCATATCCCTAGGTGAAATATTGTATTATCATGAATGGCTTTACCCAATTTGCTTTTTTCCTTTAAGGGTTCATTTTCTTTCGTGATATGCCTGTTCAATATCTCTAACTCATAGCTTTCCTATTTGAGAGATTCAGTTAGAGGTTCATGTGGATTGACAAGTTGTTCTGGATTGGTTAAGGATTTTGGATCCATTGAGGCACTTTTCTTCTCCAGTGACTCTACGTAATCATAAATTTGTTTTTGAACTGGGTCTATGCCCAAAGATCCTCCGTTGGGGCTACCTTCAGAATATTGTTTATGATAGTTTTGAGGACTGTGTGTAAATGAAGCATTATCAGGAGATGGTACTAGGGTTTCTTCTTCTAGATTTATGAACTCTATTCCCTTTGATGATCCTTTCTTTACCATACCTTAGAGTCTATAGCTCCTTCTAAGTTGTAGGGGGCTTATGTTCTCCTCCTTTTTACCCTTTTTCTCCTTTCCTATCTTTTGCTTTCCCTTGATTTGTTTCCTGATCTCTGTCAAATTTTTAGAGATTAATTGTCCATCATCTTGTTGTAATGAAGATTCATGTTTGTTTCCAATAATTCCACTAGCTTCCTTTTTTAGCTTCCCTTTTTGCTTGATCTTCTCCCTGATCTCTGTCTCAAAGATTGGCTCTTCATCATTTTTCTGTGTGGAGGACTAAGGTTTGCTTTGTATGGTCATACTAGTCTTTTTCCTCTTACTCCTTCTGATATTACCCTGTTCAGGTGATTCTGGTGCCTCTTGGAAATAGTTTCTTATCAAGAAGTTTTCCCAAGTATCTCCTATTCTTTTCAAATGAAACTCAACCGGTATTTTTACCAACCCATGGTGGTACATAGTTGTGTCGATGAATTCTATTTTCTTCTATACATTTGAAGCCATCCTCCTTAAACTGTTTAGAAGGAAGAAATGGAGGTTGACATTTCCATTTTCTAGAAAGTTCATCAATAAACATATATGATAAACATACATGCATCTGAATCTTCCCTCATAGGTAATAAATTTTTCTAATATCAAAAGCATGCTTCTCCATTTATTTGTAAGTGCTGAAATATGAATTCCTTTCGTAAACACAGTGATATCCATACCTGGGTTCCTGAGGATTACCTTCCATGATTCACTGTGAAATTATTTATTTTTGAACCATCTCTCACCAAGCCTTGGCAGTTCTGTAGCCTCTACTATGTAAGATTCTGTTACTACAAACTTAATGTCTCCAATTTCTACTTCTGTACCATCGAATGATCTAGTAAAAGATTTTGTGATCTCTTTGTGATAGCCATCAAATTTTTCAATGAAATTGAGCCATCCATCCTTTTGCAACATCTCCTTGACTTGTGGGTATCCTTCCATATATGTTGTCCCTACGGTCTATGTACTGACAATGAGTCCCATGGCCTCTCTTTCCTAGAATTTTCTAACTTCCAGAATTACTCTCATGGTCTATGAAATGGACTAACTACGGGTATGGTGAAAAATAATGATGGGTTTTCGTGGAATAAGTAGACGTTGAGGTTTTGGAGAGACATGAATACATTGGTCACATCGTAGTTTTGGCTGTTTAATAGATGGAGTTATTCGAGACCGTTTATGTAGAGAGTATGGAGAATGTAGCGGAGGTGTGGTGTGATGAAATTATTATAGACCGTTTGGTACCGAATGTGGAAGATGTCCCAGAGATGTGGTATCATGAAGTGGCAATCAAATCAAATGATGACTTGTTAAGGAGACATACAATCATTCATATTATACATGACTTATGTTTGTAACTTCTTGTTTGAAATAAATTTTGCATTTTACCTTTAGAAGTTAACCTTTTTCTTGATAATTCTTTTGGTGTTGATCTGTAGGTACTTTGAGCATGGTTGATCTCCAAAACTTGATTCTTCAATTTCCTGCATTCATGATTTATTTGTGAGCTATACAATTGTGCCAGAACTAATAAGTAAGTTGTAGCTATATAATCAGATGAGCTTTGGAATGGAATCAGTGGCAGAATGTGAAAAGAAGGAAAAGTGAAATATGGCTATGGAATATGAGTTTAAAAATAAAATGGAAATGAGTTATGACAGTGAGATGGAATGAGATGTAAGATAAAATAAAAAATAGGGTGAAATGGGGTAAAACTGTAAAAAGATAAAATGTAAATGAAATATGACAGTGAGATGAAGTGGAACTATAAAAAAAATGAAAATATAATGATATGGAATAAGATGACGAATTTGTAGACTCTAAACTGTAAATGGATGTAGCTTTTTGTCACTACTTATTACAGAAAGGAAATGGAAAATATAGGATGTCAGAAATCTCTGATTTTCACTCTGTATTTTCTGTATAAGTATGCCAATCAATGATTGGTTTTAAACCCCATGCAATTTATTTATTTATTTTTTATTCTTTTAATCATTTTTTTTTAGGGAAAATAAAGACTAAGTTAGTGGAGAAGAAGAATTCTTCTTCACTAGCTTCATTTTAGAGTTATTCTGGAAAATCTTAATGAAATCCTCTCTTGAAATTGGTTTCTGATATATCTTCAACCGATGACCATTCACAAGAAGAGGTATTTTGCTTCCATCTATCGTCCTTATCTTTACTGCTCCATTATTAAAGACTTCTTCAATCTCATATGGCCCAAGCCAATGAGTTTGAAACTTCTCTTGAAAATATTTGAACTTTGAATCAAACAACAATGCCCAATTTCCTGCTTGAAACTTCTTCTCCTTAAATATATTTATCATGCCATTTAGCCCTTTGTTGTTGGACTATACTGGTTCTTTGAACTTCATCTTGCATGATTTCATCAAGTTAATTGAGTTTCTCCAATCTATGTTTCTATCCCTCTGATAAATCCAGTCCCAATTGGACTGCCATCTTGAAGGTTTTGATTTGAAACTCTATAGGGAAGAGGGCTTGTTTCCCATAAACAAGTTCATAGGGTTTATGTCCTGTTGTGTTCCTCCATGTAGTTCTATAGGCCCATAAGGCTTCAGGAAGCCTTTTTTCCCAATCTCTTCTATGTAGATGCACAGTCTTAGTGAGAATCCCTTCAGTTACCTTATTTGTAGATTCAACTTGACCATTTTCTTGTGGATGATAGGGAGCATATTTCCTATGTTTGATCTTCTAATATTCCACAAGAACCTTCACCATTTTAGATGTAAATTGATATTCCTGATCTGTCACAATTTCCCTTGGAACACCAAAACGAGTGAATATGTCCTAAAAAAGAAAATTAACTATAGATTTTTCATTAGCAAAAGGTAATGCTTTGGCCTCTACCCTCTTAGTGACATAATCAATGCATACCAATATATACTTATTTTTCTTAGATGGAGGATTAATTGGTCCAACAAAATCCAAGGCCCATTTTTCAAAAGGTTCAATGAGTACCTGAATTTGTAATGGAATTTCATTTGAAGGAGCAGGTTTCCCTCCCCACTGGTAGTTGTCACACCTCCTGACATATTATTTGGCATCTTTGAAGATGGATGGCCAATAATATCCTAAGGAAAGGATTTTATAGGTTGTCCTCTTGTCAGCAGAATGTCCACCACATGACTTATCATGACATGCCTTAAGAATCTCAGGAATTTCATCTTCCCTAACACATCTTCTGATCATAAGATTTGGGCATGTTTTATACAATTCATTAGTGATCCATAAGTATCTTACACTTATCTGAATGATTTTTCTTTTCTCTCTAGGAAACAAATGTGAAGGAAATTACCCTGTGACTAAGTAATTAGCAATATCTGCAAACCAAGGAGTTTGAGTAGTCACTGCAAAAAGATATTCATCAGGAAACTTATCTTCAACCGGAGTGTCATCTTTGATATTTTGAATTCTGGACAAGAAATAAGCAATTGTGTTTTGTTTTCCAGGTCTATCTAGCACAGTAATATTGAATTCTTGCAAGAGTAAAATCGATCTTGTAACTCTGCCATTAGTAGTAGGTTTATTCATTAAGTATCTAACTGCAAAGTGATCTGTATGAACAAAGGTTTCATAGCCTCTTATATAATGTCTAAACTTGTTGATTGCATGAACAACAACTAAAAATTCATTTTCAGTTACAGTATAATTCAACTTAGTGGGAGTCAAATTCTTACTTGTATAGTAGATGGCGTAGGGAATCAAATATTTTTTTCCTAATACATCTCCTAGAGCTGTATCTGAAGCATCTGTTGAAATGTGAAAAGGTAGTTTCCAATTTGGACCTCTCAAGATGGGTGCTTCAGAAATTTTTTTTTTTGAAGTCTCAAATTCTAATTGGCAGTCAAGATTCCAATTGAATTCGCAATCCATAGTGAGTAATTTGAAGAGTAGGGATGCTATTTTAATGAAAATTTCTATCAATTGTCTATAGTATCCTATGAATCCTAGAAAACTACGAATATCCCTTTGGAAATTTGGAATTGATAATTTAGAGATGACTTCAACTTTAGATTTATCAACTTTAATCCCATCTCCTGAAATGTGATGACCTAAAACAATACCTTCTGTAAACATCATAACACATTTTTCATGGCTTAATGAAAGGTTTGCTTCCTTACATCTTTTAAGAACTTTTTCCAAATTTTCCAAAGCTTCTTGAAATGTATTCCAATAGACTATAAAGTCATCCATATATACCTCTACACAATCATGTATTAGATCAGAAAAAATTCCTAGTACTGGTCTTTGGAATGTTGCAGGTGCATTACATAACCCAAAAGGAAGTACTCGGTAGGCATAGGTTCCCCATGGATAAGTAAATGTGATTTTATCTTGATCTTCAGGTGCCACCTGAATCTAATTATAATTAGTAAAACCATCAAAGAATGAGAAATACTTCTTACCTACTAATGTATCTAACACTTGATCTATAAAGGGTAAGGGAAAATGATCTTTAAGGGTAGCTTTATTCAATTCTCGGTAATCAATGCACACCCTCCATTTACCATTCTGTTTAGGCACAATCACTAAAGGGGAAACCCATTGGCTGTCTGAAATTGGGTGAATGAAGTTTACATTCAATAGTTTTTGCAACTTTTCTTTCACAATTTCCCTAAGATTTGGATTCATCCTTCTCTGAGGCTGTCCAATAGGTCTACAATTTTCCTCAATGTAGATTTGATGTATACAAGTCTTAGGACTAATTCCTTTCATGTCAGTATATTCCCATGCATATGCAGCAAAATGTTGTTGTAATGTCTTGATTAGCTTTTCTCGTTGTAATTTCTCCAAGTTATTGTTTATGTTCAATGTTCTCCCTAGAAAGATTTCAATTTTAGAGTTACCAAATTCTTCTATAGAATAAAGAGACATCTGCCTAGATGAAAAATATTCAATATTGGATTTTTCTTGAAATTGATCATGTTCATATTCTAGAGATGATTCAAAATTTTCCATTGTATTTAAGATTTGATTATCTTCTCTAATATATGAAATAGTAAAGAGAGGTTGAGTTTCATTTTCATCATCAATCCATTCTTTGTCATCTATTTCTATGATTGTTCTTCCTGGAGGATATAGAGTTAGTTTCTTTGTTGGATTCCCATAAAAAATATACATATCACCAGATCTACAGCTAATGAAAGCATCAATTGTTGCCAACCAAGTTCTTCCTAATATGAGTGGATGTCCTCCTAGATTGTTCTTGGAGGTTAAGATCATAAAATCAACAGGATATTCCCAAGAATCTAAGGATAATGAAATATCTTCTAGCACTCCATCTGGTTTGATTACAGATCTATCTACTAATTGGAGTAATGTAGGTGTGTAAAGAAGATTAGGAAGCTTGAGTTGTTCCATGGTTTGTTCTCTCATGATGTTTATTGATGCTCCTAAATCAATCAATGTATTTGGAATTTCAACTCCATCGATATGTGTTTTCACAATTGGACTTCCTGGATATACATATTTCTGTATGGCAATTTTTCCCATCATTATATTTGCTATTTTTCCTACTAGGTGAATCCTTTTTGTTTCGTTCACTTTTCTTCCTGGTTTCTTTATGCTCAATTCCTTTATTGTTTTAGCTAGGATTGGAATCTCCTTCATGGCTTGTAACAAAGGGATTTTGATACAAACATTTTTTTAATTCATCTAGAAAATCATAATTAGGCAACATGATCTGATTTTCTACTCCTCTATCAACTTGTAATCTTTCAAGAAAAGGAGGTGTAGAAGTAGATACTAGTTGCTCAATTATGGGAGTTGAGTTCATTGGTTCTTTATGTTTTCCATTTTTAGTATTTTGTTTTTGGAGAGATGTTCCCTCAAAATGTTTATTGGGGTGTAGAGAATCTTCCTCAGAATTGTCTTGTTCCTGAATAACTACAAAAGATCTTTCCTTTTCTAATATCCTACCAGATCTTAGTTGAACATCATTGAGATCTAGAGGAGTGATCATATAAGTTGGAAATTGTTTTCCTTCCACCATGTAAGTATTCTAAGGATTTTTATTGTTGGGGTTTCGTAATGGTTGGGCAAGTAGCTGATTTGGTCTCTGCTGAAATGGCAGTAAGAGTTGAGGATTTTGGTTTTTTTGTGGAATTTGTTGCGGAAATGGTAATGAATGTTGAGGGTTCTGATTTTGAATTTGTGGTTGCTGATTTTGTTGTGGAATGTGTGGGGGAGGATAATTCTGATATTATGGAGGATATTGATAATATTGAGAAAATCTCCCATAGTGATTTTGTACTCCTTGAGCCCAGGGTTGAGATTGAGATTGAGGTGGAGGTTAAGGCCAAGGTTGCTGCCAATAATTCCAATTTCGTGGGGGTTGAAGATACATTTGATTGTTAAATTCCTGATTTTGTGGCCCCTGCCAAGGTCTTCTAGGGACAAAGCAAAGAGTTCTTGTTGAATTTGGAACTATTTCTTCTTGAAAAGCAGCCTTAAGACATAGAATCGAATGACATCCCTTGGTCTCATGGTTTTTTAAGCAAATCATACCAGTCTCTATAATTTTTGCATCCAAAGGGAATTCTCTTAGAGCATGTGTTTTTTTGCATTTTGGAAAGAAAATAGCTAAAGCATCAGCCTCGGTTTCCTACTTGTTTTTCAACTTAAGGGTATCTATTTGCTCACTAAGGCTCCTTATAATATCTGTTTTGAATTCATCAAGCATATTACCAATTTCTACCCTACTCACTGATCCAGTTACAGATTTATTTACTCTAATAAGGGAAGGATTTCTTGGACCTTTCCGAGTTTTAGATTTCCCTCTTGAGAGATGAACACATAATTCTCCTATGCCATTTAATGGGAGTTGAGAGATATCTCCCTTCCCCATCATGTTAAGGATATCTATCCACTCATCTCTAATGGATTTTAATAAAAGCGTTTTTAAGGTATCTTCATCTAAATTATCCATCTTTGCTCTTTTCAAATTATAATTGAATCTCTCAATTAAATCCTCTAAATTTTCATCCTCTCTTTGCATGATTTTTAACACTTCATCTTTTTGATTAATAGGCATACAATAATCAAAATACCTATCCAAAAACACTTTTTTCATGTCATTCGATGTTCTAATGGACTGAGTGACTAACCCCATGAACCACTTCAAAGAAGCTCCTTTCAGTGTTGAAGGGAACAATATATGTTTTTGAGAGTCTTTTAAATAATCATAGGTTCTGCAGAAGACTTCAAACCCAAATAAAAATGTTTTAGGATCCTCACTTTTTAACCCATGGAAATTTGGGAGGACAGAAAGTTAGATATTTTTCATTGTGACATTTGTTTCTTCATCCACTATAGGGAATCCAAAAGAACTATCTATTTCCCTATTTCCTCTGCCTCCTCCGTTATTTTCTTTGCCTCCTCCATTATTTCCTCTACCTCTTCCTCTACCCCCTCCTCCAAACAGTGTGAATTCTCCATCCTCTCCTTCTTCTGCCATTATAGTTTCTTTAGAGTGAATATAAGATTCAACCTACAAGGTTAAATTATCTTCCTCTAGTTCTTCTATTAATGGGATATGACAGAGAGGTTCTACTTCTTCTTCCTCACCAGGCATTCCTAATTCTTCAACTAAAATGTGCTCCCCTATGGATGTGAAAAAGGCTACTCCTGCTATTGGAGACCCAAGATTTTTCTCCTCTAGGACCGCCTTCGTAGATGAAGTAGGAGATTATTTTGATTGGATTTCTAACCTTAGAATTTCAAGAGTTCTATGGCTGGGAGTATGAGCTTGAGATGGAGGTGTATCTCTTCTTGTTCTTGGTGGAGTAGGTGGTGTTGTGGGAATTGAACTCCTGCCTCTAGCTATAAATCTACCCCTAGAGTCTCTTTCTCTATGCATATCATTTTTCTTTTAATGTAAGAGATAAGGTTACCTAGTTACACTTTCCCAGCAGTGACGCTGAAATTTTTAGTCAATTTAGTGTCCTAAATTGCTTTGCATAAACTATCAACTGAGGTTCATAAGCTGATGAAGTGTTGTGCATTGTATGTGTATAGTTAACCCTTTTTACTTCGTTGTTTTGTATGTTATATTGTTTTGGGGGTTTTTTTTCTTTGATTCCTAATGATTTACAATTTGAACTATGAGAAACTAAATCTAAACTTCCGAAAGGTGAACCCAAGAGCTTAAAACTAGTCAAAATTTAAGTTAAAAGAAGGAAAAAAATAGAGCATCTATCCTATCTTGTCATCTAATCCTAATTCATGAATCTAATTCTTAAAACCCAAAGGTAAAGTTGTAAGTCATGTTGAAATCAATATAGGGAATGAAATTAACTGAAGTACTTCTAGTTACTCTAACCTTCAATTTTGAAAGATAACCTCCTTGAGATGGAATTCAAGCAACTTTTGTACTTCATGATCCAAAAAAAACTAAATAAAAGCATGCAGAAGGTAACTGATTGGTTTCAACCCTTATGTAAAGTGAATGTTTAACCATTTAGTTTAGGATGGAAATCAGCTTGAAATGGTGACCAAAAACATTCACTAATACAATGCATTGACAACCTGAACTAGGAAATGAATAACAAAAACAATGAGTAAACTAATCAACAATGCATTCTCATTACTTTCAATCTTACTCTTGTTTAGAAATAAAATTGTTTCCTTTATGAAATGGATTGGAGAAACAAGACTACACAATTTAATTCTAACATTATGCTACTGATCAGAACTAAAACAAATCAAACTACAAGAAATCAACCTAAGTTATAAACACTGCTAAAAGAAAATGATGAAATTAAAACTAAACAAACAAAAAAAATGAAAATAAAACCTCCTTCAGCACAGGGGCCCTTTGCAACTGATTGTGTTGAGCTTCTAACTTAATTCAAAATTCTCCTTCAAATGATCATCAGACAACACACGGCTTTGTATTATAAAACATGAACAAATGTCCAAAATTACAGAGCTGATAAGTCTAAAATTATTACATCAAAAACTTCGAACCCTTTCTGGTTCTATACAACTGGTATTTAAAACAAAGTATTCATAACTGCCTTTTGAGGAAAATTTGCTACAGGTGGTCTACACGTATCATAACTAGATTGTGTAAATGTTTGATCAGCTACAAGTGACTTGAATTCGAACAAGGTGGTTGCACAAAACCATTGACACAAGTGGCTGATCCGATTTAATGCTCCAACAAAACTGTTGGATTTATTAAATAACCACGAAAGGGTGGAAAAAGAGTCCTATTGCTTCTAGGTTACATATGTTTGACTCCACCTTTGACTGTGTTCTTGAGCTGGCTTTTTTATCAATCTAGGTTGGGTGACTAGGATAGGATCCATGTCGAGACAATTCTACAGATGCCCATGTGGACAGTCTTTTCGTTTGACACTTGTAACCTACTAAACCATGGAAGTAGCTACAGAACACATAGTTAGCTACAGAATAGGATGCGTTCCGTAGCTAATTTTCAAAAACTTATTCAAATAGAAAAAACATAAAAGTATAACATGTTAATCATTTAATGTCCTCCTTGAGACAAAATCTATCATTTATCAGTGATGGGGATCTGTCTTTTTATGGAAAACAAGGGAAAGAAGTGAGAAACGTTGTCAACGAGAGGGTAATTCTGAGGTTCAACATCGAGTAGCATGTATGATTTCCTCACTAGTTTGGCATGCATGGTATATGCATGTGGCGTATTGGTCATGATTTGTCATTGGCAAGGAGTATTTCCTGGCTTGGCAGTGGATTTTCCTAGCCTTGCCATTTTCGAGATAACCATGGTGTTGTGGGTTTATTACTTTGTGTTTCTGGTTGGTTCTCATGTTTCCTTTAGCTTGGGTTGAGTTACTAGTTCCTGGAAGCCCTAGTTGGAAAAATGCTCTGGAAGCCATGTAACAACTTGGGTTGAGTTACTAGTAGTCAAAGCCTTGGTTGGAAAAATTCTTTGGAAGCCCTTGGTGGGTTGCGTTACTAGTCCTGGAATCCCTGGTTGGACAAACACTCTAGAAGCGTGGTGGAAGTTGTGGGTTGAGTTACTAGTGCTAGAAGCTTTGGTTGGAAAAAACACTTTGGAGCCCTAGAAGGCTTGGGTAGAGACCAATTTTGTGATGGTTGGTGATGTATGACTATGAGGTGGAATCATTGTTTGATGGGTTGAGGTGGTTTGGCCTCTGGAAACCCTAATTCAGTTTTGATGGATTGTTCCACGAGATCCCACATTCTTGCTTGGAATATGGCATGGGCATGACTGACTGAAGAGAGATTTGGCTCAACCATGTCTATGGTTAGGTGTTTCATGGAATTCCCACACTTGGTTGGTCTTTGTATCATTAATATGAGGTTATTTCTCCTTGTTAATTCATGAGTATTATATTGGTTTATATGTGGATTATATGGCTATTATTTCCTTGGTATTTATTTTGTTATTATGTTGGTTATGAACATGTATTATGAGAGTGGCTATGTATGGATCTCATCATGGTTTCACTTGTAAATGAATGAAAAATGTATCTATGGCCTAATATATGAAATTGTAGTTATTGTGTTGAGGCATCAATACTTCTTAGCAATTCTCAGATAAGTATGAGACCCATATGCTCAGTTATGTTGTTAAGACCTGTAGCTTTCATGTTTGTGACAAGTTTGAAAAAATTCCTATTATGGCTATTAGGGGTCCAGTCTGGTCCTTGTTGATGTTTTTGCAAATGTATCTTTGTTATGCTATGAAATTTCATTTCTGAAGGTGTCATTGAGTTATGGGCAGTGACCTCGGCTCTGGGCCTGAAAAAGTGGCACAAATCATGGAGTGTTAGGCACAAAATTGGGGAAAACATAACCTGGATGTTTGATTTCCCTTGCTGTGAGAGCATTTGAAGACTCCTAGACATACCTTGGTCCATATCAAAGGAGCATCTAGGGATTTAATTCACTAAAACTTTAGTTGGACTCAGGGGTTGTTTACCTAAGTGGTTGGGATGGCTCCTGGGAGTTTTGCTGCTAATGTGGAAGGTACATGTGATTTGTTTCACTGGTTCCACCTCTTTAACTAACACATAGGGATTTGAATCATATCATAGTAACTTCTCGTCACATGTTTACCCCAGTTGGATGGTTACTTGGGTAGATGTGGGAGGAGGGTGTTACAATTTTCACGAGATGAAGCTATCTGGGGGATGGCACAACAAATGACGGTACTCTACCCACTTTTTTAAAAAGTATAAATTAATGCAAGAATTCTAAAAATAAAGCTTAGTATTTTATTTTTGGTTTTATGGTTATTAGAAACTGAGGACTATGTTCCCTTAAGGGGGTGGGGTTTGTAACATACCTTTTCCTTCACTCCATGTTTTTAAATATGATTGTGTGTCACCCACATGAAATTCATGACTAGCTAGAATAGACCCTACAAACACTTAAATAAATAAATATGAGGACATCGTGGATCCAAATATATGAGCGAGAAATTTTATGAATTACATGCACAAGCCCCATACCCAACCACATTAATTCCTAGCACCACTTCCTGACTTTCTATCCACTTGCAATAATAAGGAATTGATGAGATGGGATTAGGCGGTGTGGGCGTAGGATAATTCCCAACCCCATTACTCCGTAGTAATTTGACATGGAATGGTAGATCCAAAATAATGATATTGAAATAATGAAAGAGGGGACTTGTGGAAGAATGTGGGGGAACATCGAAAAGCATTGGTTGTAGGAGAGAATTCCTTAGAGAGTAGGCTTGGAGCACATGAATTAGAGACAAAGTTTTTAATTGAACCTTATGTTTAGAAACTTGGGGTGTTATCCCTTGCATTGTTGTTCATGAGGCTACTATATTATCTCTCTAAGCTTGAATGGTCACTAGAAGGGTCAATGGATGACCAAATCACTGTGATGCTTATTGTATAGCTATTAAACCACTTAAATAGGGAAATCTGAGCCATTGTGGTGCTTGATGGAGAGTTGTTAAGCCACCTAGATAGTGGACTACAACCCCTACAATTCTTTCTATGAAAAAATAGTTGTTAAACGACTAGAATAGTGGATTCAATCCTTTACATGAGAAATACCCCTTTTGAACCTTGGGTGAAACCCTGTTATTGAACTTAGAGAGGTAAGTTAGTCACTTTGGTGCTTAGTACCAAAGGGAAGTTGTTAAATCGCCAAGACACTAGAATCCATCTTGTGGGTGTCTACTAAGATTTCATGTGAACTTCCCTGAGCAAGCATCCCCTCAGACTTTGGATCAAGATGGGTGGTGGTCAGCTGCAAGAACATTGCAATGTAGTTAGCATATGATTGGGTGGAGAGTGGAAGTACCTTCTCTAGTTTCCATCCATTGAAACAAAGATAAGTATAATTGTTCATGCATATTGGACTATGTATTATGATATTCCTTGTCTCGCTTAAGATTAATGCAAGGTCATGTATGCTTATGAATGACTTCTTGGAATTCAGTGTTATTCTGAGAATTTATAAACTATATCATATGTATATGGTTTAATGAATTCTTGCAATATGAAGTTCCCTATTATGAATATGATCTACAACTGTCTGGTATGCTACAAACTGAAAGAATATTGAGATTGTGCTGATGAATAAATGACTCATGAGCCATGTGATATACTATGGGATTATGAATATTCATTTAGTTAATGTGGTTAAGAGTTGTCAATAGTTGAAATGAATGATTAAACGATGTGGATTACTGCCACATGCATGATTTATAAGATATTTTTCATATCTACGTCTAATTCCCTAGAGTTCACTCAATATTAACCTACTACGTTATAATACTTTAGTTATATTGAATAATAGAACTGGATAGTTAATGATCTATTCATGAACTAAAGGTTGTCTAACATGTTATGAATTGACTGAGTACTTAGGTTATGTTGGTATGTGTTTGGTTCATGAATAATGTGACTATTGTGTGTTGTTCTCTCTTCTTGGAAATGTTAGCTTAAGATCATATTGTTTAATGGGTTTGTAGCTATGGATCCCCTTGAGTAGTTAGGAAACCTCGTGAGTAACTTATCATTTAATTGA
This sequence comes from Pinus taeda, assembly GCA_000404065.3. Taxonomy (NCBI): domain Eukaryota; kingdom Viridiplantae; phylum Streptophyta; class Pinopsida; order Pinales; family Pinaceae; genus Pinus; species Pinus taeda. The sequence continues at coordinate 80,531 of APFE030163628.1, forward strand.
ATAGGGCATAAAATGTGGGAGTACAAGAGTTAGGACCTTGGGGCTAAGATCACAAGAGACATGCGGAAATGGTCACTTCCCCTTAGCGTACAAGAACATTTATCTTAGTGGTGGTCCCATTCATTGTCAGGCTAAGGTTCGATATGACTACCAAGTAATATACACAGAAGACTAATCACTGCTCATCGAAACTGCCTTAATTTCTTCACAAATTATAAATGAGCAAAACTCATAGAGAAAGAGTCAATCTAATAATGGTTCTATGCCCTTGAAACCTTGTTTCCAGAAGACCAACGACTTCCGATATGTCTGTGACTTATCACCTTGTAGTCGAGCAACATTGATGGAATAATTGTTGATTCGATGGAGGTTTTGACCCATGAAGCCTAGCTCACTAGATCACTGCCAACTTGTTCACCACTTGTTCACATGAGAAGCCCGACTAAAGGAAGGAACGACCAATCCAATGGTGGTTCGAACTGTGGAACCCTTCCCACCTAACCGCCACCCATCACTAAGATCATTGGGGCTTTGTTAAACCTTTCTAATAGGGAAATGACAAGGATTTGACCAATCTAGCCATGGTTCCAACTATGGAAACGTGCCCACCTAGCCATTGCCAGATGTCAAGATCCTTGGCACATTGTTAAACCTTGATGACATGAAGGTGACAAGGATTTAGTTGATCTCATTATCGTTATGATTTCAGACCCATGACCATCGTTTTCAAGATTTTTACCTTTAACACCTTATTAAGATGGGAAAAAAAGGAAGTTAGTTGATCTAACTAAGGTTTTTGGGGTGGAACCCCATTATCGGGTCACTACTCACCACCGTCAATTTTAGTTCTTTGTTAACCCTATTGATCGGGCATGCTCACAAAGACTGAGCCAATTTGACCATGGTTCCAGTTCGTGGAACCTTGATGTCAGGATATTGCCCACCACTGAGTTCATTTATTATGAAGAAAAAATTGTAATGGGGGATCCAAGGACAAGTTGGTTGATCTGGCCATGGTTAACATTGTGGAACCCTACCCGCTAAGAGACCTCCCACTGCCAAGTTTTCTAATTCATTACTAGTAGCGGGCAAGAGTGTGGAGTGGTCACTTTGACATGACATGGCGATATTCTATGTTGTGTAAGTGATGGTAGGACCCACATTGATGACATGATTAGCTCATGCAAGCTTGGTAGAGACCGTGTTGGTGCCATATTAGTATTTGGGTGACATGGCCTCTTTTAAGATGCCAAAAAGCTTTTACAGGAATTAATTTTGATCTCAGGCTTAGATTGAGATAAATTTTAAACTTTTATAAAGAAATCGATGAGCTAATGACAATAGTAGTGTCAAAATTAAATTATGAAAACTTGAAAAAATGAATTGTTTTTCTAACATCATCTTCATAAAAAAATCATGGAGATTAGGTCAACAGGTAACTTTCTCACATCCTAGGATACCTAGGGGTTGGGAGGTATTACAATAGGCTTGGTGAAGGAAAAAATGGTAGGTAGAAATTGTGAAGGTAGAGGCCACTAACAAATTTGGTGAAGAAAAAACAATAAGAAGATTTGGTGAAAGAAGAAGAAACTAATAGACATTGTGAAGAAGCAAGTAAGTAGGTTGGTGGCCAAAAATCTTGTTGCAACATAGGGGATTGGTGCCTCTTATATGTTGGTTTTTATAAAGCAGTAGAGGGAATTGGTGTCTCATGTAAGTTGGTTCCTACAAAACCACATATGGGATTGGTGTCTCCTATAGGTTGGTGCCTACAAAGCAATAGAGGGGAATATTGTCTCCTGCGGGTTTGTGCCTACAAAGTAGTAGAGGGGATCAGTGTCTCTTATAGTTTTGTGCTTATAAAGCAGTACAAAGGATTGATGTCAATTATACGTTGGTACCTATAAACTGTAGCAATGGGGATTGATGTAACAATAGGTTGGTGCCTATATTATCTTCCATATCAAGAGATTATATGGTTTTATCCCATAAAAGTTTCCACATATATCTTGTGTTACCTATTTAGTTTTTGAGATTGATGTTTCATGATGTTTGAAATCCTTTAGATAAGTAAAAATTTTCATTATATTGATTCACCCCCCCACTTAGTATAATTGTGAATTCCATCATGAAAACCCTCTTTTTGGTTGTCTAATGCTCCTTCCCTTGGTTTGATATATGCCTACTAAATACTCCCACTCGATGTGGAATGTTTTGTCTGGTAGAAACCATTGCATACATCAAACTTCCAACCACACTAGTATATGGAACATGAGTCATGTCCTCTTCCTGTCCCTTGGGACACATATATATATGTAGATAAATTTATACCTACTAGAATAGGGACCTTTAGCAATGTACTCTAATACATATTAACCTCTATAATATTGCATTGACATACTCTCTATAATTTAAATAGATTTTCCTCTATTCCTTACCTCTTTTCGCTTTTATTCCCAAAATTAATTTTGCAGCACTAAAATCCTTCACATCAAATTTAGAGGATAGATGATTTTTAACATCCTAGATAATTTCCATATCATTTCCAATTAGCAACATATCATCCAGATAGAAGATCGAATAAATAAGATGATCGCAACTAATTTAAAACATATGTAGTGATCTTCATTTCTCATTGTAAATCCAAGTCCCAATATATAAGTATCAATATTTTGATATGACATCCTTAGTGAATGCGTTGACCCATATAAGGGTTTTTTTTATCTTGCATTCCAACTCTTTCTTTCCTTTCACAACAAAGCCTTTCGGTTTCTTCATGTAAATTTATTCTTCCATATCTCCAAGTAGAAATATTTTCTTGATTTCCATTTATTCTACTTCAAAATAAAAATTGAAAGAAACAAATAGAATAAATCTAATATAACTTGGCAATAGGAGAAACTTTATCACCAAATTCAATTCCCTTTAGCTAGGAATAACTCTTTGGTACTAACAAACCTTTGTATTTCTACATAAGTTTTTTGCATTCAACTTCTTTTCAAACACACACTTGCTGCCAATGGGATTTCTTCTAGTTGGAAAATCCACTAGATCCCAAGCCTCATTCTTATTTAAGGTTGTCATTTCTTCCACCATGGAATTTTTTATATAGATTCCTATTCTTTGAATCCACCACCTCTGTAATAGTTCTAGGATAATCATTAGTAATAAACAAAGAAAAATTAGAATAGAAAGCGAGTGGAGCATATCTTTCTAGATGCCTTCTTTTCGAAACATATCTCCTCAATACAAGAGTATGTGGTTCTTCTTCTTTTCATTCCTATTCTTTTGTAGAGTATATTTCATCATCCTTCATTTCTCACTCTATTTTTTTTAGTTCTTTTTACCTTGGTAGGAATTATTGTTTGATATCATATTTGACTTCTCTAAACACCATATCTCGACTATAGACAACCTTCTTTATTTATGGGCTCCAAAACGTATAACCTTTTAGACTATAGTGATATTTTATAAACATGCACCTTTTATATTTCTTATCCATCTTACTCCTATTCTCCTTTCTAACATGTATATAAGCATCACAACCAAATACCTAAATATTAATAAGAGAAGGTTTCTTAGTATTCATTGCCTCTTGCAGAATCTTATCATCCAACAGTGAATGAGGGTGATCTATTTACTAGCTAACATGTATTATCCACTACCTTTGCGCATATTTCTTGTCCTAGCCTGACACCACTGAGCACACTCCTTGTTATTTTCATCAATGTCATTCCCATCCTTTCTACAATTACATTATGCTAAGGTGTGTATGGAGTAGTATTTTTCCATGGTATATCACAATTTTTATTGAACTCTTCAAATTCATTCTTGCAAAATTCTCCACCATTATCTATCATCAATGCTTTATTTTCTTCTAAAGCCTTAAACTCTTTAAATCCAAATACTTCATATTTCTTCCTAAGGAAATATATCCATGTTTTTCATGATAATTCATCTATAAATGAAACACTGTACATAAATTCACCCAGTGATGGAACCATCATAGGTCCAATCACATCATTATGCACTAGTTGTGGTATTCCCTATGCTCTTTTAACACCGAAAGAGGATCTCACCTCATTCTTCTTTCCATATAAAATATGTTTAAAGAAATCAAAACTCAAAGATCAATTTGACATACCTTCTACCCTACCATTACCATGTAATACTTGAAGACCATTCTCTCTGATATGTCCTAGGCTTTGATGTTACATCATAATCTTTTCCCTTGAGACTATAGCTGATCTGAATAGAAAATGGCATCAACCCATGGTATTCATCCACCCATGTTGTTCATGCACCCATGGAATTTACCCATGGTATTGTAAGTTAAATCCACCCATGATATTCATTAACCCATGTTATTTGCCCATGGTATTGTGACATCCACCCATGAAATTGACCTGTGGTATTGACATCCACCCATCATATTCATTCACCCATGGAATTAACTCGTGGTATTGTAACTAAAAAATACTATAAGTAACAAGTTGCATTTTGTAAAAGGACAGTTTTTCTGCCACAATGCAGCCTTTATAGTTATTATCGGTTTTAATAAAAAGTTTCTTTGTGGTTTTATTTACCATGTGTTCTCTCATTCTCTTTCTAGCATTGCAATTCTTCAGATCGTTCGGGTCTGCCCCCAAGATATGGATCAATGATATCAGAGCAGATTATGATTCCATGGGAATGAGGGTTTGATGCATATTTCAATTTTAAATTTTACAGAAATATTAAACAAACTTCAGGCTCATGCTACGTCCTCCACAGAGCATTTTGTTGGGCCAAGCAGGAAGAATTTTTCTTCTTTTTCATTTTTTTGCAGGAATGTTTTTGGGCAGCGAGTTTGTAGATAAGATCTGAAATTTTTGGTGAAAATTTTACAACACAAAAATACCAGATCTAGATTCCTTGTGAAAAAATACCCAAATACAAAAAAAAAAACCGTCGAATCGGAGTCTGGATGAGGGAGATATCATGATTTAAAATCATCTACGTTGCAGAAATGTTTTTGATGACAGTTCGTGGATGGAGACTCTCCTATCCTTTTTTGCAATTTTTGTGCAAAATTTTAGAAAAGTGATTATAGATCTGAGCTCCTATTAAAAAATCACCCAATTTAAAAAAAAGATGGGTCGAATCGGAGTTTGGATGTGGAAGATATCACTGATTTAAGATCAGCTATTTTTTCACAACTATTTCACAACAAAGCAGTTGCAGCACAAATCTGAGATTCCAGAGTGTCCAGATAAGGATTTCCAATACATGAGAAGATGCAGGATGATCATTCTGTTTCCAAAATCATGTTATAATAAAGATTTTGAGTTATATCGACCGATTTATGCCCGTTTAAAATCTAGAGCAGCATTCAGAGTGACTTCCCTTTAGAGACGTGCCCTCCCACCCCAGGTTATGTAGGCATCTGCTACTTCATCAACAAGCAACATCACTGTTATGGGTCAACCACACAAAATCCTTGCTATCGAAGCCCATTTGGTAGGCCGTACAATGTGAGTATCAAAGTTGGTCATAAGCATTATAGGGTATCTCTATCCTCGGATATTCATTTATCATGGTTATGGGTCATCCACAAACCCACACTTCGTCGAAGTCCATTTGTTAGACCATACACTATCAGTATCATAGTTGGTCACAAGCATTACAGAGTATCTCGATCCTCGAATCTTCGTTCATCATGGTTATGGGTCATCCACAAACCCACACTTCATTGAAGTCCATTTCTTAGGCCGCACACTATCAGTATCAGAGTTGTTAACAAGCATTACAGGGTATCTCTATCCTTAGATCTTCATTCATCATGGTTATGGGTAAACCACATAAAACCCTTCTCTTTAGTGGATCTTCATATTCAACAAAGGCTTTGCAGGAAGGAACTTCACGCAATGGGGACCATTGCTTCTTAAGGAGGGAGGAATGATACGAATAGGAAATTGTATCAACCCATGGTATTCATCCACCCATGTGTTCATCCACCCATGGAATTTACCCATGTAAGTGACATCCACCCATGTAAGTGACATCCACCCATGGTATTCATTAACCCATTGTATTTGCCCATGGTACTGTGACATACACTCATGGTATCCATTCACCCATGGAATTGACCTGTGGTATTGTGCATCCACCCATGGTATTCATTCACCCATGGAATTGACCCGTGGTATTGTAACTGAAAAATACTATAAGTAACAAGTTGCATTTTGTAAAAGGATAGTTTGTCCGCCACAATGTAGCCTTTATAGTTATTATCAGTTTTAATAAAAAGTTTCTTTGTGGTTTTATTTACTGTGTGTTCTCTCATTCTCTTTCTGGCATTGCAATTCTTCAGACCTTGGGGCCCTGCCCCCAAGATCCAGATCAATAGCAGTTTTTATTTCTTCTCCTTAACTATCACGAATAACAGAACAATTGCACCCATCACTAAAAATACCTCCCAAGAGCTTATACAAAGTTCCAATTCAAACTCCCCTCAACAATACCATTGCCCCTTAAACCATCTTGCAGGTATCATTTTCAAACATTGTTTTTACAGTTGCATCGCTCATCTTACTTACATAAATCAAATTTCTAGCCAACTCAGGATGTACAAAACACCATGGAGTGTTCTAATCCTTCCACCCATGAGTTTCAAATTGACATATACTCATTCTATGATTTCGGCTGTTGAGTCATCTCCTAAGAAACCATTACCACCATTATATCTTTTATACTCATAAAAACACTCCTTATGGTGAGTCATATGGAAGGATACACCTAAGTCAACCAGTGATGCTTTATGATCTACACGTGTACTTGAAAAATCCATGTACACATCCCCTCTTTAATTTGAGAACATTTTTTCTTCCATAGAAGGTATCATTAGATCCCTTTCTTTTTTAATAGTTTTGGATCTACAATTTTTCTTGTAATGCCCTCCTTTTCCCCATTTCCAACATGCTTTTACAAATTATCTTGGAGATTTATATCTCTCACTTGAGAACTTATTTTTATTTTTACTTTGGGAGGATCCTCTTACTGACAAGGCATCTCCATTTTGGCTTCCTTTCCATGTTTTTCCATCTCATCTCCTTCGATAACAAGGATGAGACTATTTGATTGAACTTTAAAGTAGTGGCATTACTACCTGTGGGAACAACTAAACTATCACATGAGTCTTGTAGAGAACATAACAAATTGATGCATTTGTCTTCATCTGAAATATTTATATCAATAAATAATAGCTAACTTACCATAATATTGAAGTCATGCAAATGCTCTATTTGACTCTTCATCCTGCATCCTTGGGTTATACAACTTCTTCTATAGGAACAATTTATTCACTATGGACTTAGACTAATATAAATCCCGTAAATTTTCTGACAAATCCTTTATTGTAGCATCACCCGAAACAAATAGTAATACCAAATCTAAGAGACACAATCATGTTGCACACTTTGCCTTTCAATCCGACTTGGTTCAGTCTTTTGTTGACTTCTTGTTAGTGCAGTACCTAGATCCACAACAATCCACTAGTCTTTATCCACAGTAAATCTTCGATTTTGAGCTTCCACATATTAAAACTCTACCCATTGAATTCCTCGATCTCTACAATTGAACTTCTCTTGATTTCGTTTTCACCACAAGAAACATCTCTCCAAATCTTCCACTATAGCAAGGTTTACACAAGCTTGAGCTAATTCCCTTAGCCATAAAATTGTCCCCTTGAAGCAAAAATTGCTCCGATACCAAATGTAGGTTCTAACCTTGTGTAAATAGTTCCTTCAAATAGATTCTCAACATAAAACAAAAAAATATTGAATAGCACTCGCACACAATTTACATAGAGATTTTACAATGGAAACCCAAAATCGGGAAAACTAGACTAAATTTTCTATATCTCTTGATGATTACAATAGTTGTTATACAATTCCTCTTAAAGGGGGGTTTCCTTCTAAGGAAAAAAACGAACATAACTTTTAGCACTCGCACACAATTTACATAGAGATTTTACAATGAAAACCCAAAATCGGGAAAACTAGACTAATTTTTCTATATCTCTTGATGATTACAATAGTTGTTATACAATTCCCTCTTAAAGGGGGTTTCCTTCTAAGAAAAAAAATGAACATAACTTTTATTGTCCAATCGATGACTTAACAATGAAAAACCATGAATAACTACGAAATTACAATATTTTACAAGATAAAATTTCCAAAAAAAAATCTTTAGTTACACTAACTCAATCCCGTTGATTGGGGCTCCATGTTACTAATAATGCAAATAATATAAGGCATGTCCAACCAATATGGGTGACACCTTGCATCATTAATCTAAAATTATAGATTCAAAAATGTATATTATTTAACATGTTTGCATAGTATGTTGAAGATGACTATTTGTACCGATACAATTTTGTCTTTTTTACTTTTGATTCTATATGGAAGATAATGTTGAAGATAACCATGGAAATAGTTGCACTATTTGAATGTGTGGCCTTCTAGCAGCGTACTTCCATTTATCACTCATGTTCACTTATCATCCTTCATAGTGTGGTAACCTAAATTATCACCATTGCATTGCATCGAAGGCATGGTATGTTCTTCCTGGCTATGTTGCATGATTTCCAAAAATGTAGTTAGGGAGCATGTTTATGACCGAGAATTGCTCCTAGATGAAGCAGAAGGTGCGATGAATCATGGTATGACTTACCCTCTGATTCATTGTATTTTCTTCTATAATAGGCCATTATTCTGTTTACAGGGACTTATTATGTGGTCTCTGCTAACCCTTATTTGTTAGGGTTGACTTTTTTATATGTATAGCCAGGGAGATAAAATAATGTGACTTTGGCAGCATACAGACTATCATTGTAAAACAAGATTTTATGAAAATGGTTTCTGTAGCACAAAAAATTGAATAGGATGAAGGAATTATCAATGAAGCATTGGCAAAACCACCTGTAAAAGATCATACTAATATAGACGACTTTCATTCTGAAGAAAGCTTGCTTAATTGCGACGACTTTGTCGAATATGTTCCATATTGTCATCTGGATTGAGAAGAACATGCTTAATTTCATAAGAATCCAAATGGTCAAAGTAGTAACAGTTGTGAACAACTGGTTTTCAGAAAGCTCTCTATCTTCCGGAGTAGGTGGAGATGTCATCAAAAATGTCAATACAAAATTACGTTTAGAAAGCTCTCTCTAACAATTCCATGTAAAGAAGTCATCAGTTGCTGCCAACAGGGAAAATGTGGAATAGAAAACGCTTTCACACTGTGCGTTTCCAAATATTTGGAGCGTCGGACGGACGCAGTCCCGCAACAACCCCAATTGTTATAAAGCAAGTCCATCTCTAGACGCTTAGCTGTTTACCGTATTATAAAATAATTGTGTTTCTGCCAGAAATGGAAGAAAACTCCGGTGGTCCCATTTAAGCACAAAAATATTTAGATTTTGGTCTACTGAGAAGTTCTGAGATGGTAAAAGTCTTCAGCAAAATGATTACCAGGTTGGGGGTTCAAATCTGGGCCCATTTTCCCATTCCGGTTTGGGAAATCCAAAAAGTTTTGAAAAGTGAAAAGCATTTATAGTACTGGCTACTGGAGGCCGAGTCAAATCCCTGGACCCCAACCGCATCCTTTCTGTGAAAGAAAGAAAATGATAAAGATCCAAAAAAAATATACGGACCCAAAAAGTTTTGAAAAGTGAAAAGGATTTATAGTACTGGCTACTGGAGGCCGAGTCAAATCCCTCCCTGGACCCCAACCGCATCCTTTCTGTGAAAGAAAGAAAACGATAACGATCAAAAAAAATATACGGACAAAGCAGTTTGTTGAAAGAATTGAGAGTTGTTTCGAATGGATTTATACCAAACATCTACGAATTATAATTGGAATTGTTCGCGGTGATTTTTAATTTTTTTGTAAAATTTAGTGGAATAAAATGAGGTAAAATTTTAATTTGTATTATTTAAATTGGTTTTTTACTAGATTTAGCACTCTGAAAAATCCTTAAGACACTTCGATTATGCAGGAGTTACTACCAAATTTATAATTTCAATAAATTTTTATTAACAAATTAATACCCAACTAAAATAACAAAAGAAATAAAAAGACAGAATGCCATAGAATCTGCCGCCACAGATTGCAGAACTGTACCGTGTGAGTAATAAGTCCTAGAGGAATGGAAAGTATTTTCTGCCACCGAATTTTCCGCCACCGCCTAGTTATAGTCAAGCAAAGTCGATTCCAAAACCGCCATGGTCAAAGACAAGGAAGCCGCCCGCCACACCGAGAAGGCGCAGTGCCGTGGAGAGAAGAGCCGCTGCTGATCGATAAGGTCGTTCAGCGGCAAAGTAGAAGTATTTTTTAGCACAACCGCGATCGACCATAGTGAAGGCCAAAGCAAGTGCCTAGTCACCGTATCCACCACATGAAGAACGATTAAATTCACGTGGGCAAGTTTGAATGTGGTATGGAATGTCAAAACGGTACCCATATAAATATATTTGTTTTGGAATGTTTTAAATGGATCTCAAAATGTTTTTAAAAGGGAGATATATATTCGAAAGACTTTAAAGGTTATTCCAAAGGTGTGAACCAAAAGATATTTTCTTAGGCAAAGATTAAGCACAAGTTTTAAAAGGTTCGAAGGCTTTTAAAATAAAAGATGATAATAAGGTTTATGAAGAGGGTTAAGAGACATGATTGAGAGTGCATGGTATTAAAAAAAATCTAAAGTTTTGTTGGGATTAAAATAAAAAAGTGCATGTTGTGAAAAGGTGTGAAAAATGAATAAAGGTTTTATTAAAAAGAAAATTTAGGGCTTTGTAAAATTCTATAAATTTTGTATTTTGTTAAGTATGATAGTATTTTGGGTGAAGATTGTGCTCTAAGGGGCTGCATATTAAAAATCATATTTTTTAGCAGGTGATATGGAATAAAGCCTCATGTGATCAGAAAACCATTATAAGACAGAGGAAAAACAACAATCATGGGCCGCAAAATACAACTGAAGAAGATTACAAAAATGAATCACAATGAAGAGGCAGAGATTGTTGCCATGTTTAGAGAGGTTTAGGACAGAATTGACGAATTGAGAAGTCTAGCAGAAAACAAAGAAGAAATCGAGGGTTATTGGTGTAGCTTAATATGCTACCACCACTTATGTTTAGTGGTAAATATTTTGATCATTGGGTTATCAAGATGCAAACTTTTCCTCGAGCTAAAAAATTAATTGAGAAAGAGTCTAATAACCCATATGATGAAGCATGTGATACTTTAGCATTGGATTTTATAAAAAGGGATTGGATGAGAAGTTTTTGTGCAAGGTAGAAAAAGATACAACTTCCAAGGAAGCGTGGAAAATCTTAGAAGAAGAATTTGGTGCAAGGGGGAGTGACATGCATCCACAAGATGTGTCACAATTTGTTTAGTCAGCAGTGGACATGAGAGTAGATATGCAAGACTATGAGAAGACAGCAGAGCTTGGAGAATGCGACTCAAAAGTGGATGATGGTCATGAAGACCATAAAATCGAAACCCATTATGTAGACATGCATATGGATGAAGAAGATGAAACAAAGTTTGCAAAAAGAGAAGTTGAAGCCTCTGTGTGTGAAGTAGAGCAAGAGAATATAGATGCTCAAGGACTCCACTATAACGTGGATGGTGCAGATGATAGTGAATCTCACTATGACGAAGCACATGTGGATGATGATTGCAAAGTGAGATGTGAATTGGTGAATTCAACTACAATTGATGGGTTTGGAATTGTCAATGAGCACATGCATGCTTGAATATCCCACCACAGGGTGGATGAACATTATGGTAATAAAATTTATGAAACAGGGTTGATCGTGGCAATATGGTAAGCACCATGTTTGATGAAGAATTGAAGGTTGAAGCAGCCACTATAGCAACAAGTTATGAAAATGTTGGAACTACTCATGAAGTAGCACTGTGTGAACAAGCAACAGTTGAGTTTAGCATAGAGAAAGTTATACATAGAGCAACAAGTGGCTTGGTGGATCCAACAATTGGAATTGTTGACATTAATTTTGATGAAGAACCATTGACTGGTGATGAATGGTTGCACATGATGAAACAAAAAGAACATATTGATATGTTGTTATTTCGTGAGAGAAATTCACTTGTCATTGGAAGTCAAGTGGAAGGCCACATTTTTGTAGCAACAAAGGTTGGTAAAATGGCAGAAAATGAAAATCATGATGAAATGACAGAACAAAACAAGATAGAGAAGGAAGATGAAGAGTAGAAAGCTCTCACTAAAGAACATATGAAAGATGTTTTTAACCTTGTTTTTGACTATGCGGGTGTTCGAAATAACATGGGAGCATAAGTTGAAAACAAAGATGCTAATAAGTTTGATGTAGATTTGGAGCTCATTGAAGAATCGATTCAAAAACCAATTGAACAAATTGATGAGAGTCTTAAAGCAAGAGTTGGAATAAAACAATTTAATCAAATGGTGAATAGTGATCCTTAGTGTGAAAATGACAAGAAAAAAACAGTAGTACTTGATGATGACAGTGAAGATAAGGATATGAAATTCTCTCAAAACAAGGAAAATGCATTAAAACAATTTTTCAGCAATGGAGTCAAGAAGGGTAAGATTTTAAGTCAGGAATATGAATATGAAGCACAAGAAGAAAAGCAAAGAAGATAGTTTGAAGATGCAATGTTGTGGCATTAATTCATGGTTGAATGAAAATTTGAAGATGAAGGAGTTGAAGATAAGATCAGATTGTTTTCAGCACAAATTCAATACAAGTCAAAGAAACATTGCAACAACAACAAGTAAAGAAATATGGAGCTTAAGTAAGAACTTGCAACAAAGAATGAAGCAGTTTCGAGGATATAGAATTTAGAAGAAGAGACAAAAACAAATGCGAAGTTGTAAAAGGTTTGAGTTATTGTAGGCCTAGCTGAGACATAAACCAAGAGACATGCTTGAGTGATGATTGAGTCAATTTCTATTGTAAGCCTAGCATACATAGTTGTCTTATGTTCAGTCATGTTTGAGTTATGTTGAGTCATACGATTGTAATTAAGCGAGAGTGTTGGAAATTGTAATTACTCCTGCATGCAAGAGTTGGCTAGATTTGGAGAGTTAGTTAACTGAGTAAATTCAAGTGAGTTTGAGTTCAGTCTTTCTTTGGAGAAATCGAAATTTAGTGTGTGTGTGAATGTTAAGTTATTTTGGGCGAGTAGTTAGTCGAAAAAGTTTAAATACCTTTCACCAGATTCATTGTAATCAAGTCAAGTCAAGTTTGTGTGATCAATAAGCCGCAACTCGTGTGTGTTTTATGTCTCCAAATATAAGTTTAATTTCATGATTATTTATATAAATTATATTTCTTTAATAATAAATAACATATAATTATTAATATTTTATGTAAAGTAATTATTAATTATCTTACCTCATAATTTTATCTAGAACATAATAGTTAAAAAAATAACACCACTCCAATCCAAGAAAAAACACATAATAGTGCTTTATCACATTTATATATTTATGATGAAAATATCACACTATCTACTTTTAAACTAATGAAATTTTTTTGAATGGTGGTTAAAGTTTTATAATACCATCTTCAAAATTCTATTTTTTAAATACATATATAAATCTATAAATATAAGATATATAAATATTTAGGATATATAAATATTTAGCCGGATAGGCCTTTCTTTTGAATTGGTTAATATTAGAATTTAGTCTACTTTTTTCTCTGCATGTGACATGTGTGCACCAATTTTCCTTAACATTTGTGCACCACTCTCCTGTTCTGATATGATCTGCACCATTTTTGTCTGACATCTGTGCACCACATTGTCCTGCTCTGGTACAATTTCCATGAAATTTGTGTTGGTTCGTTGAACGCATGTCCTCCCTAGCTTTTCCAAAGACAACCTGCAACAACTTTGATCTTTTCCATATATTGCACATTCTCCTCCACCTGGTGCTGTGATCCACTGAACTGGGAGGGTCGTGCATTGCTCCAAACATGCACAGATCACCTAAATTCATATATAAAGACACAATATAGCTCTAGGGAATAGCGTTATACAATGCATTATGAAGATGACCTTGTTGCTGCACCATTACATGGATTAAAATGGTCCATCCCTGAGAAATTATATGAAGCGGGTGTATCAGTGCACATGTCTGCCCCGTTCAAAAACCTCTGTTGAGAATAATACAACTTCCTTTTATGTTGCAAATGATGATTCTGCACCCATGCAAGTATTAGTTTTAGGAGATGAAACATTCCTTTTTTCCCCACCTAAAATTTTTGTTTAGCAGTGTTTCAATAGTTGATCTCTTCAACTTAATGCTTCTCAAGTCCCCTAGAGAAATGGAGTCACGGTTTTGAGCCACTCGAAGAAAACCATTGGTAGTTCTTCTAACGAATAGTCATCAGCATGTTCTTCAAAAGATCTAGATCCTAGAATGGATTGTAGCCCTTATAAAACTGAAGAATCAGGAAGGATCCCACACATCAGATCCATCTAGCAAATCCAAGTTTTGCAACTCCTCCAAAATATCAATTTTCTCAAAATGATCAGGACCCTGATATAAGCATTCTGCATTACCATTACCATCATTGTTGTGTTCATTGGTCTGTAGGTTTGGGACAAGGGAGCTCTGATTATATGAACAAGAGGTGGAAGAATCAGTGCCACATAATCCAATATGTTGGTATCCACTAGATGGGGTGCTTGGGGCTGCACAGGTTGAGGAATGCCTTTGTACACCTTCGGCCTCCTACTTGATATTTCTGGAAATCCAAGAAGACAAAGATGGAGAAGTAGAGGCTAAAGAGGAAGTAGTAGTAGCAGAACCCAACGAGGATGAGATTGGTGCTACAGAACCAAATCCTGCAGCTCTTCAAAACAGAAAAAAATCTTGAAAACATCCATCAGATCATCATCCTCCATGCATTCATAGTTTTTCCACTCTGGACTGCTGGGAGGAATCAAATCCTCGACCTTTCCTAGAGAGTTATCTAAAAACTTAGCTGCATCGTCCTGACCACAAGATTTGGTGACCACCATTTCTGTTTTTTCTTCTCTGTTGCTCTTCGCTTTCATCCTTATCATTCCTTTCAAATCTTCAGCTTCAACGTTTGCATCATTCATGATGATTTCATTTGTTTCAGCGATATTTTGCAATGAATTCCTCTACAATTTTCACATGTTAATATCATTTATTATTTTCATTGATGTCCCCTACTCCCTCATTGCAACAACAAAGATAAAAATCGTTTGAGTTTGTTTTCGTGGCGCAGTACAGGTTTACTAAATGATCAGATATAATTTATTCAAGTTTTTTTTAAAGATAGGAGAGAAAAGTCATTCATATTTATTTTACATAAAAAAATTCTTACAGAACATATTAAAGAAAAAAATGGTAAACGTTTTGCACTAATGGATCAAAGCCACTACAACAAAAATAACAAAAGTGGCACTATCACAAAAGGTCAAAGGTCAAAAAAATATTTTTTGATCGCTTTGAACCTTCTTCATAGAGAATTCCATATTAATAACATCTCCAGTCAAAATATTAATAGAAGAAAGAGTAGAGGAAATCCTGAGGCCACGATCAGTTCTATCCATGTAAACAAAAAATAATCATATATGAAAAATGTTTGTTCACTGTATACAAAGCTTGCTCATTCCGGAAAAGTTATAGGAGATAAACGATTTAACTAGTTGGGAAACAATTAAGTTTTTCCTTTTTTGGGGGTTAATTTCTTCTGTTTCGGATCAAATCATGCTGCAATTTACAGGTATTAAAGGATATGTAACATCAGTATAATCAATAAATCTACCAAGGGAGTATAATAGAAGCCCCGTCCTAACCTCAACGGGAAAATTTAACTCCATTTGTTACTGTTGTTGTAGAGCACATTGTATGTCCTTCAATCTGGCATTAAAGTTTTATCGGATTGTTCGAAATTTCTATACTTCTCTCCAATTTTATGGTTGTTATCGTTTAGGAATAAATTTGTTTCACAGATTGGGTACTTCTCTACAATTTTGTGATTGCTGTCGTTTATGAATAACTGTGTTTCATGAATTAGGTATTTTGAGAGGTATTTTCGTAAACACTCAAACACAAATATTTTCATGGTTTAGATTGTCCCTAAATTTTATAGAATTAATACACCTATACAAATTGCATAGAGAACAAGAACGCCTTCTTTTAGAATTCGTACACCTATACAAATTGCATAGAGAACATGAACGCCTTCTTTTTATTGGTTGGGATAATGAAAGAGTTTGGCATAGTTATTTGATGGTTGGATGAGATGTCTATAATTTTGTTAGATTAATAATGTTAATTTAAAATAATAATGAATTAATTATGGAACAAAAAAGAATTAGTATTGAAGTAAAAATATATATATATATATATATATTATATATATATATTTTTTAAAATATGTAACAAGATTCCAAAAAATATAATAATATTTGGAGATCCACACTCACTTTATCATGAATTTTTTTAATACAATGGTTTATTTATACCAGATTTGTGTATGAGACACCCTCCATCAGTTTGGTTGCTAAAGTCTACAAAGACATACATACTCTACCCCTCTATATATATTCCATCACACTCTCCGCTTTAACTACATAAATGAACTAGGGTTTGTAAAGAGTGCTTGAAAGGTTTGTAAAGAAAGCTTTTGAGCATCTCATTCTACTCTCTTGGTAATTACCATTGTCAAGTCTTTCTTGTTTACTAACAACGTTGCTGCATTTTTTCAAAGATATGTTGCCCAGGTTATTTGATAACCCTTATATTTTTTTAAAATTTTCTTGTGTATTTCATTGCTAATTATTTTGTTGTAGGATGAAGGTCTGGAGCATGTTTCTAGCATTTGCAATGATCATATTTCCAGGAAGTGTTTCATGCACAAAGGATAAGGTGACCATGAATGAGATGGTCATGAACCCGAGAAGAGCTCTGCAAGAGGTGGGTGGTTACAACATCATTGTCGCATCTTTGGAGATCTTGGTAGACAAAATCATGTTGTCCACACGCTGCATGTTCTTTGCCCTCAGCGATGACACCCTCAATAATCCGGCGCTCGCATCATGGCTCATGATGGACCTCCTCCACTACCACACCTCTACACCCAAGCTTCTCTAGAAAACATTTTCCGTCATGCAACTCGACACCGGCGTACCCACGCCACTCCATGAGAAGAACCTCATGGTCACGAGAAACGCGAATGGGGTTGTGGCAATCAATGGAGCTCTTGTCGCTCACCCCACTCTCTACAACTGAGAAACCTTCACCATTTACAGTGTGGACCAGTGATTGTTCATCCCAAATTGTCATGCCCCTACACTGGCGGTACTCTTCCAACCGCACTATAGGAGGTGCGACATGACTAATCACTTCCTTTTTAACAATACTTGCAATCATGGACTACGCCTACTTTCTATACTTAGTTTATTTTTCAACTTTCCTAAGTATACTTTCATTAACTCATCGGAAACTTTCTTACATCATTCATCATTATTATCTCTTAACATATATGCATAATAGATAATAAATCAGGATGGGAAACTCCCTGAAATATGAGTCTGCCCAATAATATCAATACTTCACAAAATGTAGGTTTTAACCCCGTACAGAAATTAACTGCATACGAATTCTAAAACACAGAAAATAAATAATGTGATAGCATAACACATAAAACACATATGCACAGAGATTTTCCCCTGGATCCCAAAACCGGGACTACCAGCCTGATTTTTCATTATAATCCTTTCAATTATACAATATATGTTTATACATGTCGAAGCATCCAATACCATGGACCAAAAACTATCGCGTCGGAAACCATGAATCGAAAACAACCGCGTCCAAAACCATGTCTGAAAGTCATGAACATAACCATAGGAAGGTCTGCCCAACCTAACATAGGGTCCAAAACAAAAATTTTCCAGGGCATTGCCCCAGACCCCATAGAGTGGGGTTACCTACACCCCTCAAACCCCCCTTGACTCCCCCCGCTACGCAATTGGCGCAACAAAGGGGGAGCTCCAGCCCCTTCTAATCCCCTGGTTAACTACGTGGGCTAGTTGTGGAAAGAATATAACACTACCCAACATTCTCCCACTTGTTGTTTTCTTTCCATATGGGGCCACAAGAGAGCTTAGTCATTTATCCAACACTGCAATGCCCATTGTTACTCTACACCAAGAGAACTTCCAAGAGCTCACAGATTTTGTCAATGCATCTGTAGTATTCTTCAAAGTGTCCACCTTTACCAGCAACACATTTTTGTCTTCTATCATATCCCTCACAAAGTGATACTGGACATCAATTTGCTTTGTCTTTGAATGATATGCAGGGTTCTTTGCCAAGAAAAGTACACTTTTGCTATGATAGTATATCCTTATACCTCCCTGTACTAACCCCATATTTGAACACAATCTCTGCAACCAAATTGTTTCCTTGCTTGCATGAGTGGCTGTCATGTATTCTACCTCTGTAGTTGATAGTGCCACTACAGATTGTTTCTTACTCATCCAACTGACTGCACCTCCAAATAGGTTAAACAAATACCCACTTGTAGATCTTCTCTGATCTAGATATCCAGCCCAATCTGCATCAACAAAGCCATGAATATCCAACACTCTGTCCAATCCTGGTCTTCCTTGGTAGCACAAACCATAATCACTAGTGCCACGCAAATACCTGAAAAC
>APFE030163628.1:108804-137587 GCA_000404065.3 Pinus taeda
GAATTCTTCAAATTCCTTACTGCAAAACTCTCCACCATTATCTGTCCTCAACACCTTTATCTTCTTCTCTATCTGGTTTTCCACTAGAGCCTTAAATTCTTTAAACCTGTCAAACACTTTAGATTTATTCTTAAGAAAATATATTTATGTATTCCTTGAGAATTAATCCATAAATGATACACAGTACACAGACTTACGCAGTGATGGAACCTTCACATGCCCAAACACATCAGTGTGCACAAGCTCTAATTTGTTTCGCCCTTTTACCACCAGAGGGGAAACTCACCCGATTCTACTTCCCATACACACAATTTTCACAGAAATCAAAATCCAAAGAGTTTTTACTCATACATTCTACCATACCTTTACCATGAAGTATTTGAAGGCCCTTCTCTCCAATATGTTCAAGCCTTTGATGCCACAACATGGTCTTCTCTCCAGAGACCACTAGATTTTCTGCTCCACTTTTAGGAACCACAGAACTGTTGAACCCATCAACAACAGTGCTACCTTGTAGCTTGTACAGAGTTCCAATCCAAACTCCTTGCATCAATACCAATGCTCCCCAAACCATCTTGCAGGAATCCTTCTCGAACACTGTTTTTACACCTGCATCATCCAGCTTGCTTACAGAAATCAAATTTCTCACCAATGCAGGAATATGCAGAACACTCGGAAGTGTTCTAACCATACCACCTTGCAACTTCAATTTTATTTTTCTGCGACCAACAATTCTAGCCTTCCTATCATCCCTTAAGAAGACATCACCACCATTGTATTTGTCATACTTGCAAAACCATTCTCTATGGGGAGTGAAGTGAAAGGATGCACCTGAGTTAATCAACCATGCTTCATGATCTACATGTGTACTTGAAAAAGCCAAGTACACATCCCCACCTTCATCTAAGGTGGTTTTTGCCTATGCAAAAGGAGAAACATCAAATCCCTTTCCTTTATCAGGAGCTTTAGATTTACAGTCCCTTTTGTAGTGCCCTTCCTTTCCACATTTCTAGCATACCACCTTTATAGGTTTTCCTTGAGATTTATATCTCCCTCTAGATTTAGATCTCCCACTTGATGACTTATTTTTGTTTCTATTTTGGGACTATCCTCGTAAAGGCAAGGCATCGCAATTCTGGCTCTCCATATTTTTCCATCTCATCTCCTCTATCGGCAAGGATGAGACTATTTCATCAACTACAAGGCAATTGCATTGCCACCTATAGCAATAACCAGACTATGCCACAAATCTGGTAGAGAACACAACAAACTAATGCACTTATCTTCATCTAAAATTTTGATATCAACAGACGATAACTGACTTACCACAATATTAAACCCATTTAGATGCTCTATCACTGAGTCTCCATCTTTCATCCTCTGGTTATATAGCTTTTTCCGTAGGAATAGTTTATTCACCAGAGACATAGATTGGTACAAAGTCTCTAACTTGTCCCACAAAGCCTTAGCCGTAGCTTCCCCCGATACATTCAGCAATACTGAATCTAAGACACGCAATCGTATTTTGGTCTTTGCCTTCCGATCTAACTTCTTCCATTCTTCATTGGGCACTCCCTTTGGTTTAGTACTTGGATCTACCTCGATCCACTGATCTTTATCCACCAATAGATCCTCCATCTTGAGTTTCCACAACTCAAAACTCTGACCATTAAATTTCTTGATCTCTATCTTTCCACTGCTCGCCATATTCTTTCACCACCAGAATCGATCTCGCAGATCTCCCACTGAATAGGGTCTACCACAAGCCCAAGAAAAACCCTTCAGCAACAAAGGCATCCCCTTGAAGCCAGAACAACTCCGATACCAAATGTAGGTTTTAACCCCATACAGAAATTACTTGCATACGAGTTCTAAAACACGGAAAATAAACAATGCGAGAGCATAACACATAAAACACATATACACAAAGATTTTCCCCTGGATCCCAAAACCAGCACTACCTACTTGATTTTTTGATATATTCCTTTCAATGTTACAATACATATTTATACATGCCAAAACATCCAATACCATGGACCGAAAACCATCACCTCCAAAACCATGTGTGAAACTAATGCACACAACCATAGGTAGGTCGGCCCAACCTAACATAGCATCCAAAACAAAAAATTTCCACGGCGCTGCCCCAGACCATAGAGTGGGGTTACCTACACGCCTCAAACCCCTTATGAGTCCCCCCGCTATGTAATCGGTGCAACTAAGGGGGAGCTCCACCCCCCTTCTTACCCCCCGGTTAACTATGTGGGCTAGTCGTGAAACTAATATAATAGAAGCGAACACAAAATATTCAATTTTACAGTCTTTGTAGGAAACCCCAAGTTTCCTTGGTACAATATCTGCCAAATTGTGCGAGTCGGCTTACACCGTTCGCACTGTTCAGCACGTCATTCACCTGCAGCTCATTCAGTTGAACGCCCTTGCACGCCCTTGCTCATTCACTCGTTCAGCCCAGCGCCCTCACACGCCCTCGCTCGTTCGATCGTTCGGCCCAACGCCCTCACTTTTTCACTCATTTGGTCCAGGGCCCTCGCACACCTTCACCCATTCATATGTTCGGCTCAGCACCCTC
The DNA here is from genome assembly GCA_000404065.3 of Pinus taeda. Classification (NCBI taxonomy): domain Eukaryota; kingdom Viridiplantae; phylum Streptophyta; class Pinopsida; order Pinales; family Pinaceae; genus Pinus; species Pinus taeda. Next base: position 111,395 of record APFE030163628.1, read on the forward strand.
CCCCGAACGCCTTCGAACAACTTCACCTGAACATTCGCCCGTTCGGTCGTTCGACCTAGTGCCCTCACCCGAATGCCTTCACACGACCTTGCTAGTCATTGAGACAAACACCCTCGCACGCCTTTGCACAGTCATTTGACCTAATACCCTCGCACGGTCATTCGACTCGATTCCCTCGCACGCCTTCACATAGTTGTTTGGCCCGATGCCCTTGCATGGTCATTCGGGTCGATGCCCTAGCACACCTTCGCATGACATGTGGCTTTGTTTTTTGCTTTTGTCCCATCTTAGTGTTTCGGCCCAAGAGTCCACCTACACCATTGCCAAATTTCAGTTCTCTCCAAGTTAGCTCACCCTCCAGCTCACATGAACACTTGGAAGCTTACTTGAATGATTTTTTCCACCATTCCAATGCTTTACTTATATGGTAGTTGGCCCATTTTTCAGGGTGTCGACTCACCAAGCCAACCCACTGTTTCATCCAACTCGCTCCAACTTCGTGTCGGCTCATGGTGTGTGTGCCCATGTGTGGGACCTCCCCCACATATAACTTTCCACCGCCCAACACTTAGTCATTTTCACAAGATTACTTCGTGTCGGATGTTTCCTTCGTTCGATTATTCAGACAAACACCCTCAGACACCCTCACCTGGTCGTTCAGTCTGATTCCCTCGCACGGTCATTCGGCCAAACACCCTCGGATACCCTTGCTCGGTCATTAAACCCAACGACCTTGCATGGTTGTTTGGAAAAACACGCTCAGACGCCCTCCTTGTCGGTTAAACACATCTATCCGATAAGCCTGACTCGTGGGCTTCACATACTCCCCCACTCTAAATGGTTGTCATCCTCGACAACAGCATCATACGACATCACAAAGTGTCGCTAGCTCCAATATCCAAAGATGCCCATGCTGCATGCCTCTACTCTTCCATCGCACAAACCATAAAGGCTCATGTCTCCATAAATTGGAAAGTCTCCTCGATCCATGATCATCAACCACATTTGTCGCAATCCCCACATGCAGCCCCCATTGTGGAAGGCTGGTCCCTCCAACTCAAGTTACATTCTTACTGCAACATATCATGTCGATCACATCATGTATCGCCATCATGTGAACTGCTACCATGATACTCCAACGCAATGCTAACAAATTTCTGTACACTTCCGAACCCCATGATTTGAACTAGTCGGGTAGCTAGTCCAACTGTCATGCTCAAACCATGAGAATGAACATCCTCATGCCACCATCAATCATTTCTTAGACTCCAATCACAACATCAACTCAATAAAAAATCCATCTCCATCTAGGTAAGCCATGTCCAGGTCCATGAGGTAAACTCCATCTCATCTGCAACATGTTGTCCATGATTTTTTGTGTCAATGTGCTGCATGAAATCAGTCGCATCTATCCCAACATCATCATCCATATGTGTAAAATCCATCCTCAAAGTGAAGAGATCCTCTAATCAAACCCACTCTCAATGTGCCACATATAGGTCCATGAAGCAACCTCCATCATATCTGTAATGTGCCATCCCTCAAGTCTGCCAAGGAGACAAGTATACACCTGTCTCATCTCCCATGTATCAAAAGTGGTTAAGTCTTGGCTCAAGCCATGCCCAAGTGTTGCCACCAAGGCATCATAATCATTGTAACTCCATCACTCAAAAGTGTCTCATATCGATCCTCCACATCAAGTCACTCTCTCAAGCACACCCATACATGTACTCAAAAGTATGCATCCCATACTACATCAAAGTCCCTAACCTCATCTTCTCAATCAGATCCTCCAAGTCACAACCTCATGTCATCATCAGCACGTCGTTCACCTCCATCTCCATCTCAGCACGTCGTTCACCTCCATCTCGTTCAATCGAACGCCCTCAACTCGTTAAGGTTGACGCCCTCGCATGCCCTCGCCCGTTTGGTCCTTCACTAGTTTGGCCCGACGCCCTTGCAAGCCCTCGCCTATTCACTCGTTCAGCCCGACGCCCTTGCCCATTCACTCGTTCGGCCTGGCTCCCTTGCACGTCTTCCCTCGTTCGTTCATTCGGCCTGGCGCCCTCGCATGTCGTCTCCCAAACGTATTTGAATGACTTCGCCTAAAATTTCATCCATTCGGACCTTCGGCCCAATGCACTCACACACCCTTGCCTGAATGCCTTCACATGCCCTTGCCCTGTCATTCAGATGAACGGCCTCGCACGCCTTTGTATGGTCGTTTTCCCCGATGCCTCACACAGTCGTTCGGCCCGACACCCTCGCACGCCTTCGCACGGTCGTTCAGCCCGACGCCCTTGCACACCCTTGCACAGTTGCTCGGCCCAACACCATCGCACGCCTTCACACGACTTGCGACTCTGTTTTCTGCGTTCGTCTCGGCTTAGTGTTTCGATCCAAGAGTCCACCTACACCTTACCAAGTTTCAGTCCTCTCCAGGTTAGCTTGCCCTCCAGCTCACATGAACACTTGGAAACTTAATGGATTTGACACTTCTGCGATCTGCACTTTATGTGGTTATGCCTTCCGCATACATCGCATTTTACTATTTTATGTATCGACGTTTCGAACCATCCTCCGCGCTTCATCATTAGGATTAGATATGTGAAGAAGTTAGAGAATGATGTGTGATAAATAAAGGATATGGTAGGTATGGTAGTGTAAAGAGCCAACAGGTTTTGACGAAGTCGTGGTTTTAATTAATTTATAATTTAATTAATTTAATTTTAAATTTTAAATTTTAAATTTAATAATTATGATTTTTTGTTTTAATTTAATATATTTTTCATTAATTTAAATATTTGATTCAATATAATTTGATATAATTTAATTTTAATTAATTAATTTAATTGTAATTTTTAATTTCCATAAATTATAATTTAATTCAATTAATTTTTTCCTGGTTTTAATAATTTTAATTTTATATATAATGTAATTTTAATTTTAATTTAATTTAAATTAATTTTAGTGATTGAATTTGTTGATTTCTTATTTTAATATTTAATTTAATTTAATTGTTTAATTTAATTTTACTTATTTATTATAGTTTAGGGTTAACTAATGGATTAGATGAAAATTAAATGAGTTTAATTTTTTTTGACGTATTTAATTTTATTTATTTTAATCCTTTAATTTTTTAATTTAATCTATTTGTTATATTTAATTTAATTTTTAATTATATTTTTAATTTTAACTTCTATTTAAATTAAATTTTAACTTAAATTTAGTTTCTCAAATTTATTTTAATTTTTAATTCTAATTTTATTTAAATTTTTAAATTAATTTAATTTATCCTAAATTATTTAATAATTTAGTTTTATTTTAATTTTTAATTTTAATTATTATTGTTTTAATTTTAATTTCATTTAATTTTAGTTTAATTTAATTTAATTTTGATACTAGAGTTAGGTTAACTATTGGGTTAAACGACATTGAATGAGTTTAATTTTACTAAGGTTTTTAAGGAGTGAAACAAGAGGACCAAGAGGCAAAGGGGTCGGGATTTGTCTAGGATATGGTGGAATCCCCTGTTAGTGTGGGAATCTAATTATCACTTATTTTCCAACCATCATCATGATTTAGGTTATTTGGGTGTTTTCCTATTTCAATAGCTTCTCTAAATTTCCTGTGGTGGTAATTCTCTATTTTGGCCACAACATAGGAGTTTTCAATGCAAATGTGATGATTGGTTTTACTAGAGTGCTCAGCGAAAGCTGAGGTTTTGGAGCGGTTATGTTTGATGTCAGCAGCATGTTCTTGAATCCTAGTTAATATAGACCGATCGGTTTCCCCAATGTATGCCTTGCCACATGAGCAAGGGACCAAATAGACCCCTTTGTGGTGTTGAGGATCAATAGGATCTTTTACTGATTTTAGACATTTGTTAATTGTTTTCATAGGTTTGAAAGTAGTTTTTATGTTGTTCTTTTTTAAGACATGTGAAATCTTATCAGTGGTGCCTAGAATGTAGGGAAGGTGAACCTTACCAATATAATCATCCATGTGTTGTTTATTTATGGGATTCTCAACTTTCTTGAAAACATTGATTCCTTGATGTCTCTTGTATCCATTCTTTTTGAAAACATCCAAGAGGTGGTTCTTTTCTTGCTCAAAATTATCATGATCTGAAATACATATCGCCCTTGTGGCTAGAGTGTTGAGCACCCCAAGTTTCTAAGCCGGACGATGGTGAGAGTTAGCATGTAGGTAATGTTCAGTGTGTGATTCCTTAGGATAGACCTAGTGAGATATTGTGCCATCTTGGTTTCTTTTTATTAGGATATCAAGAAAGGGAAGACAACCCTTTTCTTCCACTTCCATTGTAAATTTGATTGGCCGTTAAGGTGTTCTAGGAATTTGTTTAATTTTTCTTTTCCATGAGGCCAAATGACATAAGTGTCATCAACAAATCTTTTCCACAGTTTAGGTTTTAAAGGGGAAGACTCAATGGCCTTGGTTTCAAAATGTTCCATGAACCAATTAGCAATGATGGGAGACAGGGTTGATCCCATGGCCACACCACAAGTTTGTTCATATATCTCATCCTTGAAGCTAAAAAAGGTGGATTTAAGACATATTTCTACTAATTTAGCTGTGTTAGGGTCAATGAATTTGTGAACAACATCCATGGCTTCATCTATAGGAATGTTGGTATAAAGAGCTTTTACATCAATGCTCACTACGATGTCATCTTGGTCTAGTTTTATATGTTTGATCTCATTAATGAAATGATTGGAATCTTTGACAAAGGAGCTGGTGTTACCCACCAAGGGTTTAAGCTTTTCAGCAAGGTATTTAGCGAGATGGTAAGTAGGGCCTCCAATCGTGTTGACAATGGGTCTAATAGGTATACCTTCTTTGTGAATTTTAGGGGCTCCATATATCCTAGGGGTGTAGGGGTTGGTTTCATTAAGATTCTTAATATTGTGTTCATTACTCAATTTTACTAAGTTATTGACATTCTTAGAGATCTTCCTTATGGGATTCTTTCTTAATTTGATGTAACAACCACTATTGGTTAAGTTGTCTAGCATTTTCTCATCGTAGTCTTTTGTGTTCATTATAACGGTTGCACCCCCTTTGTCTGCCTTCGGGACCACAATGTCAGGATTTTGGTTTAAAGATTTGAGAGCTAGGTATTCTTGTTTGGAGATGTTGCTTCTGGGTGGTTTAGCTTTTCTGAGGATTATGGAACAATCTTGTCCAATAATTTCTTTAATATTTTCAGGCATGTCTTTGATCCCATATTCTATACTGCACAAAATATCTTCTTTGGGGATAGTGCATGGAGAAATAGCAAAATTCAAGCCTTTTTCAAGTAAACCTAAAGTAACTTCATCAATATGGGTGTTGGAGAGATTTATTATACTTATTTTTTCGTCGTTGGATGTTTTTGTCTGATTGTTTATTTTGATTTGTTGAGATTCTATTATGTCATTTCTCGTGTCATTTATCATGAGATTAATGTCTTCATTGGGGGTCTTATAGGTGTCTTCATTGGGGGCATTATGATATTTGTTGCTCATTGTTCCATTGGAAACTTGTTGGAATGATTTTTGCCACCATTCCAACGCTTTACTTATATGGCAGTTGGCCCATCGTTTGGGGCGTCGACTCACCAAGCCAACCCACCATTTCATCCAACTCGCCCCAACTTTGTGTCAGCCCATGGTGTGGGCACCCATGTGCAGAACCACCCCCACATATAACGCCATCGAAAACCCATATAAAACTACATCTTCGTTAAAAATCTTATTACTAAATTTTAATCAGAAAGAAACACATGAAATTTAACATGTACTAAGGAAAGGTTAGATTTTCTACATTTGAAATTTAACATTTATTAAGGAGAGGTTAGATTTTCTTCATTTCATAATAAATAATCTATAACTTTGAGTAAAACCATAAAAAAGTACCAAGTGGAACACAATTAGGTTTCTTACATTCCATAACAGGGCCCCATAACTAGCATTTTCTATCATAGTTTAAATATAGCCAATTTAAAATAAATAAATTGGGTAAAACCATAAAAAGTACCAAGTGGAACAGGATTAGGTTTCCTACGTTCGATAACAAGGCCACATAACTAGCATTTCCTACCACTTCGTTTAAATATAGCTAATTTAAAATAAATAAATAAATGTAAATTTGGCAACAAAGATGCTACATCATGGTCATGTCCAAGAATAACACACAAATAGGGAAGATAATTGAACAAGTGACTTAATATCTCTTCTAATCACCATGTATCGAAGAACCCATGGATAACTAATTTTTTTTTGTAAGATTGACATGGCTACATCTTTATCATGTCCAATATATCACCCGACAAGGAATTCAACCCATGACTTCACTGTAGAAATTTCACCTATAGAACAAACCGATATATGCAATGTCCTAAAGCATAATACTTGCTCTACTTCTACAAACATTAAGCGGAAGCATAATCGAATTGATGAGAAACATCAAGTAGAAACATGCATAACTGATCAAGAGAAATAATCACACATGACACAAGATATATCTAGGGGAAAGCACCAACATAAAACCCCAACCATGTATTATCAATCAAGTGGAGATCCTCAACAACATACAAAGAGAATCAGCTCAAAAGCTATCCCGCTCTCTCTGTAATCAGAAGATGAAGATCATAGACTACCTAGGCCTCAATATATAGGCCACAAGTCCTCCAATCTCCTATAATACGTATTTCTCTTAGAAATAGATCCTTCTCCATGCAAGGAATACTACTCAGATAAAATATCCAGCCATTAATAACATTGTCCCTTCATTATAAATCCAAACTGGGTCTCTGTCGTGGATATCTTACTCCCTGTCTACGTTATCACATGAGGGACTGCTCAGTTTATCTGAAATAATAGTTGTTCAACATTGCATTCGGCACTCTTCGCATTACCATCTGCAATCTCTACTCCCATTTTGATTATGTTTACCAATCTTGTGTCAAACACCCATCACTTGCACTCTCGACTCAGTTTAGAAACTAAAGTCAACTCGATTCTCTCACTTTATAGAACTCCATGTACTTAATTCCCTCACTTTAGTGGAGAAAATTAAGGATAAATTCCCTCAATTCAGTGGGACTACTCATGGTGCATGCTTCACAAAGGACTCAAATTCAATTTTCTTAACTAATTTAACTCAACTTGAATTAATTAATTAATTATTTTCCAACTGCTTGTTAAGACCAAAATTAGATTTTTACTTCTATAGATAGGACTAGGGATCTGCGTACTAAATTAGAAGGGACCAGCAAAATGCTCTTATTTTTTTACGAACTTTCCTATTTTTTTAGTTATGTTTCACCTCCTCACCCAAGTGGCCAATGACCTCACTGGCCAAACTGCTATTTTTAGACATGCTATTTTTAGCAGGTCTATTTTTAGTACATTCTAAATTTAACATTTCTTGTTGCACATTTTTCAACACTCCCTCTCAACAAGAAAGGATTTCTCTCGAACCCAATCCTGTAACTCTAGAATGTTTTGCATGCAACACATCTACACAGTCCACTTGCTCCAACAATACTTGGAATAAAAACACTCCCAACTAACCACTCTGTTGGGCTAGGAACATATTCTGATGCTAAAGCTCTACCTGCTGCTGACAAGTGCTCCCTCTCTGACATCTACGCTACTGCAACATCTCCATGCATCTCGCACAATCGCACACCTCTCTGTGCCAACTAGCACTATGCAAAACACTTGTGCCTCTCGCATTGTTGTAGCCTACTAGTTATCCATTGTCTTGGGATTCCCTGAACTGTCGCTCTCTCTACCGCTCCATCTGCATCTGTCTCTACCCAATTAGTGAGTTCCTGCTACTCCACATTGGGGCTCCTGTAGCAAGGTCTCACCCAAGAGGTTGGGTACCTCAAGGATCCTACCCCTCCTCCTTGGGATCACTCTATATCACCCTGCCTCCTACCTGGAGGTATAGTTGCATGTGATCCCTCAGCCCACCTAGCATGAAGTTTCCCCCTACTGGAGGTCTCTGCATGAGTAGATGTCTCTACTCGATCTCCTCCCAGCTTCCCTCGTTATGGCTGATCCACAACCTCCTGAAGTTGCTACACCAATAGTGGCTCCCCCACAACCGTTTGAGACTTCTTGTGGCTCTGCATGTTAAGAGGTAATATACCCTCCCTCTCAACCACCAAGTCTCCATCAGCTGCCTTGCTGCTCAAGGCTTTGCACGCATCTTGAACCTTAAGAGCATACAGGTTCTTGACCTGTGAACCAATCTGCTTCACCTGTCTAGTGATGATGTGTCTAAGGAAAACCTTTCCTTTACTTAAGACTACATCATAGCCTCTGTCTTCGAGCATCGTGATCGACACCAAGTTTCTCTTCAGTCCTGGTACATACTTGACATCGGTCAAGGTAAGGCGGGCCCCATGCTCCCTCTGAAAAATAACCATGCCTACACCTAAGACAGTATACTTCTCACCATTACCCATCGCTATGAGTGTTTGGAGATCTTTCTCCTCTAAAGTACTGAACAAAATCTTGTCACCAGTCATGTGGAAATAAGCTCCAGTGTAAAGAAACCAACCACCTCCCACCATGGATGAAACAATTCATGCGAAGAGTGTGAAATATAACTCAAACTGTGAAGCAAGTGCCTCAACTTCAGATCCTTCCCTGGATCCCTTCTTGGATTTCCTCGGTGGACAATTTGCAGCATAATGTCCCACCTCATGACAACAAAAGCATCAAACTTTTGATTTGTCAACCTTCTTCCCATCATTGGAAGAACTGGATTCGGAAATAGAAACTTTCTCCTTCCCCTTCTTCACCTTACTCGCTAAGGCACAGTTCTCCTCATCATGCGTGGATGAAGAACTGCCTCTGGTGCTCCGCTTGATCTCCTCCTGCATCAAATCCGACCATAGTCGTTCCCAATCTGGCAGTTTCTCCCTTCCATTCACCGAGTCCTGGTAGCTATGCTAGCTCTTAAGAAGGCCAGGGAGTGCTAGACTCACCATGTCCTCATCCGATGTCACGACCCTTACACTTGCAATCTCATCCCTGTATGTGATGAGCTTGTTCAGATACATAGAGATTGTCTCATCCCTTTCACACTTGATCTTTCGAAGTTTGTCCTTAAGTGCCATCTTCCTCTGATCATTGCTATTCTAATATAAATCTTTCAATGTTTTCCACATTGCATGCAGAGTCTCCTTCCCATGGAGGCTCGAGATAATGTGATCTCGCACTCCCTCGAAGAGAATTCTCCTAGCACTAGCCACACACTTCCTCCATTCCACCTGCTAAGTCTTGTTAGTAGGCTTAGGAATTTCTTGATCAATGAAATCCTTAAGGCCATTATCTTCCAAAACTGTGTCCATGCGATCCTTCCAAGCTATATAGTTTAAGCTGCCATCAAGGGCATACTAAAGCCTCAAACCATAGAATGCCATTGATGAAGTAGATGTGATAAGAACTTGAGATCTATATCCTGAATAATAAACTTCAAATTTCTCCTGCTAGTATGTTGTTCTTGCTTGATCACCTGTGCTCTGATACCATGTAGAAATTTCACCTGTAGAACAAACCGATATATGCAATGTCCTAAAGCATAATACTTGTTCTACTTGTACAAAACATTAAGCGGAAGCATAATCGTATTCATGAGGAACATCAAGTAGAAACACACATATCTGATCAAGATAAATAATCATACATAACAGAAGATATATCCAAGGGAAAGCACCAACATAAAACCCCAACCATGTATTATCAATCAAGTAGAGATCCTCGACAACATACAAAAAGAATCAGCTCAAAAGCTATCATGCTTTCTCTGTAATCAGAAGATGAATATCATAAACTACCGAGGCCTCAATATACAGGCCACAAGTTCTCCAATCTCCAATAATACATATTTCTCTTAGAAATAGATCCTTCTCCATGCAAGGAATACTTACTAAAAATATCCAAGCATCTGATAGTACATTGTCCCTCATCTGATCTCAACCGGATCTCTGTCTGAACTGACATGCATCAGTTATCCATGATGGAATGCTCAGTTATCTGAAATAATAGTTGTCACATGCATGCAAGCACTAAAAAACTATATTTTATTATTTTAACAACTTGTTAAAATAATCTAACTGGACTTGACTAGTTAGAACTAAGTCAACTAATTCTCTCATTATAGAACTCATACTTATTCCGTCAATCAGTGGAGGAAATTAAAGATAAATTCCTTAATCAGTGGGACAACTCATGTGCATGCTCACAAAGACTTCAAATTTGAATTGCCTTAACTAATTATCTCAACTAAATTAATTAATTAATATTTCCAACTGTTGTTAAGGCAGAAATTAATTTTACTTTCTATAGATAGACTAGGGACTGCTATAAATATGAAGGGACCCAGAAATGTTATTTTTAGAACTTTCTATTTTTAGCAGTTTCACCTCTCACCCAATGTGACCAATGACCTCACTAACCAAACTGTTATTTTTAGACATGCTATATTTAGCAGGTCTATTTTTAGCACATTCTAAATTTAACATTTCTTGTTGCACATTTTTCAACATGCACATCAAGGAATGCCTTAACACAGCGTCTGATCATTATCTATCCAAGATCCCATGGACTAAATTAAAATAATTAAAATATGAAATTGTTTTATATTTTATTTATTGATTTTAATTGGGATTGGTTAATTTCAATCATATATTTATGAAATGAAATTTAGTTTTATTTTTTTACTTTACTTTCAATATATTGATTGATTATATATTCATTAATTATAATTTGTAATTTAGTTTAATTTTATTTTATGTCAATTTAAAATGTAAAAGAATTACATTTTGGATTAAAGTAAATAAAGTATTCTATTGTTGATTTAATAATTTAGTTGACATGACATGCTTGCTATATACCTCTTAATGAATCAAAATAAAATAAAAAATAAAATACTCCATTAAAAAATAAATAATAAAAAGAATATGGATCAGAGTAATGACCCTTATTTTTAACCATGATTATTATGGCTTAACCTTCACAATCAACAAAACTTCTTTATTCAATTGTATATACTTATATATGATATTGAATTATATTTTAAATGATATTTATTATTAATTAAATATTATATTAATAAATTAAATTAATTAATAAAATCTTGTATTTTATTTTATTAAAATATAGATATGTTTTGAACTCTATTTATAATGAGATAAAAAATATCTATATCGTTCATAAATGATTATTTTTTTTGTTCTACCTGTGAAAATGCATTTAAGATTACTTGTTTTCACATTTAAGATTACTAACAAATAATAGTTGATGTTCACCCTACATTGTTGATGTGATATTTTATTAATAACATGCTCAAAGATTTGACTTTTTAAAACTTGCCATGTGAATATTCGCCTTTTTTGCTCGTTTTTGTTGGGACGTAGGACTATGAAAATACAAGATAAATCAAATACAATATTTAAAAGTAAAAAATTACGAATTACAAATGTAATGTTAGTTGTAGAGACAACAATTTAATTTTAGTCAAACTAAAACTAATCTAAAGTCAATAGAATATCAAATATGATATAACGTGCCGTGCGCACGAATAATAAGGAAGATTATAAAATTTGTTAAAACCCTTGAAAGAAATTTCATGATAATTGCCCTTAAAATTTTGGGTAAAACCATAAAATCATGCCATGTGGAACAGGATTAGGTTTCCAAAGTTCCATAATAGGAACCTTATAAATTTCATAAAAATGTTATGTGGAACAGTGGGAGGCGAAATTCGAGGAAAGCACGCCCTTTGGAAGGGAAATTCTAGTAAACTTACCATATTTGATAGCATAGTCTACCTATTATCATTTGAAATTTTTTCACATTTATCCGGTTAGTTTTCTTAAACTCTTGATTAATGACTCTTCAGGGATTGGAATCTTTTTTTCCTTCCAAAATAATCTTTTTAAATTTATATATAGATATATTTAGGAAGTGTAATAATAAAACTTTACAATCTTTTTAAATTTATATAGATATATAAACCACTGTAATAATAAAACTTTACAATTATTTAATAATTCCATAAACAAACAAATTTCAATAATTATCATTAAACAAATTAAACAAATTCCTTTATAAGAAATTTGAAATCTAAATTATGTTAAACACCCTTTATTTTCTTGAATTTTCTCAACAACTCATCACAACCAAATAAAAATTATGTAAACTATTTGAATCGGAAAAAAATGATTTACAAATATTTGAATTTGACCTAAAAGGAAAAGAGAATTTATTTAATCATGGAAATGTGATTTGAGTGGAGATTAGTGCACTCTCTTGAAAATGCATATATAGAATACTGCAATTTGCGCTTGAGGAGGTGACACATACATGTATACATCTTATTTTCTCCATTTTTCTATGGATTTAAAACAACATATCCTACATTTTTCTCTGAAATTAAAATGATAAATTTTACTTTCAGAATAATTACCCCTCTTTCTAGGTGCCTATGTGCAAGAATAAAAACTTTACTGACCAATGACCACTTTCCATTCAACACAATGCATGGCAAGGAAAACCGGTGTCCACATGCAGAGTTAATTGATGTTAAATTACTTACATGAATTATCAACCAAGGTTAGTAAACTAATGAAATGTATGGATGTGCTAGGAGTCTTTGTCACTCATTCAATTCCTAAGTTAATTTGTGTTATCGAAATGCACATGTTTCTCTATCACTATGTAAGTAAATACAAAATGAAATCAATTCTACTTTCCTTGCTTAGATCTCTCTATTTGAAAGAAACTTCACAATTGCCTCATAAGATCATAGTCACACTTTGCTTCAAAATAAAATCACTCTTGCTCTTAAAGTCACACTTTATTAAATGAAAAATCACTCTTGAAAACCATATTTGCTTAAATTTAAATCACTCTTCAAAACCACACTTGCTTAAATGTAAATCACTCTTTAAAACCAAACTTTCTTTAATGTAAATCACACTTGTACTTGAATGAAAATCACTTTTGAAAACTACACTTGCTTAATTCGAAATCAAAGTTGTACTCGAATCAAATCACTCTTTTCAGTAAAATCACACTTACAAATGAATTTGTTTTAATTTATAGAAGGATTAGTTTTATAATTGACCATCACTACAATGTAAAGCTTATACTTCTACTGCTATGTTAGATTATACTCTATCCATGTTCAGTTGAAATCTCTCTTCACTTTAAAATGATTAGCAAAAAAATTCTCAAACTTGTATCTAAGAATCAAAACTCAAATACTCGAATGAATTGACAAAAATCTATAGGAAATATGAACTGGAATACTAACTATTAATAAACAAAGACCTTACTATCTCTAGGGGGGATCCTAGGAGAAGTAGCTAGCACTATCAAGCTTTCACAAGTTAATTATCCACGCATTGAGATCACACAACAAGATGGAATCGAAACAAAGTTTTTATATATCAAAACAAAGTGCTTACAAATAAAATTCAAGTCTCTTCTAGCTATGTCGAGGGGTATATTTATAAAACCCTTATGCAATAAATGTTTTCAGAGGTTTATGCATATTCTAATTGAATTTGGATATAATTAACATAAGAGATAACATATCGTAATCTTGCTTATGATTTTCTATCAACACAATAAATCATAAGGCAAAAAATCTGCATCTCGCTCACTTGATTCACCTTCCACAATGGTTGACTTATCCTTTGATCGAACTAATAGAGTTCCTTCTTCATCGATCCAACTTATGCAAATAGGAACAAATCGTTGTCCCAACTAATTTTCAACTACCTATTTTCCCTGTTTCTCGGCTGAGGCTCCCCGAACTATCAAACCTTGGACTTAGCTGAAAAAACATTCATCAATTGCAGAATCACTCTAATTTGGTAGCTCCAGGTAGATACTATGTTAAATAATAAAGACAAATGACATTTATGAAATATAAGATGATTATGTACCTCCTATTATTTCAACCTTGTAAATTGATACCCAAATTGTAGTTATGAAGGCCAAAATGGAAGGATTAGAGTGAAAATCGGTTGTCAAAAAAAAAGAAATTACGGGATTGAACATTTCCCCACATGGAAGGCATTGCATTTCCTCATGTCAAATTTCAAAATTTGTGAGTCCTTCCTATTACTGAACCTCCTTAGATACTTGAGCAAGGACATACAAGTTAGTCCCCCTTGATTTCTTGGCAATGATTGTCATCCTCATATTTTTCATTAGAATTCTATGTTGCAGGCCTATAATATTCCTCTTCAAAAATTTGTTCTTAGCTGTCAATTTCTTGCTTTTCTTATACCACAAACTAAGGTGTATCAGGATGTTGTTCTTAGTTATGTGTATTTCATTATGTGACTTTACTATTTCATTCTCCTGCTTTAGCTGTCTATTCAATATTTCTAATTCATAAAATTTTTGTTTGAGGGTTTCTTCAACTTGATATTCTCTTGAGATATTAGAATGGATTGGTTGATTTTCTCCTTGGTTTGAAAATAATGCAATGACTTTACCTATATATTTTCTTTCTATAGATTCTTTATAGTCATAAATTTCCTGTTGCAGAGGATCAATCTTTGGAGTTCTTCTAATTGGGTTGGCAACTATGGATGATGGCATTAGTGAAGATCGAATTCTAGGCTCCATTTCTTATTTCTCTAAATCAAAAATCTCTCGGGACTGTTGAGGCAGTTCATGCACTGTTTTATTGAGCATTTCACTTCTTCTTATGGAATATGATGGTTTAGATGATGATTTAGTAATAAGGGGTTTCTTCCTAACCTTTCTTTACTTTGTTTTCTCTTTAGATGAACTTCCTTGCTTAGTGCTAGTTACCTTTCTCTTAAGATTTGTCTTTTTAATATTTACTAACATATTTCCAGGAGAAGTCTCATCCTCTAAATTTTTTTCTTGTTTTGGAGGTGAATTATCTTTTATGGGTAGCTTACTTCTACTTCTCTTTGTTTTACTCTGGGCTCTTCTATTTCTACTTCCTTGAAATGATTTCTAACTAAGAAATATTCCCAATTATCTCCAATGTTTCTAAGATGTGCTTTAATCAAGATTTTTACTAGACCATGATGATATAGAGCACTATCAATAGATTGAATTTTTCTTTCAATGCTACCATCCATTTTTGTTAAGATTTGAAGTAGAAAATATGCTAGGTTAATTTTGTTTCCATCTAGAAAATTCATCATTAATCTTGCATGATAAATTAACATACTACCAAATATTCCTTCACAAGTTATAAAATTTTGAATGATTAGCAGCAGGTTTCTCCATTTATTCTTCAAAGCCGTGTCTAGTGTTCCCTTTGTAAACACAGAAATATCCATACCTGGATTCTTAAGAAAAACCCTCCATTCTCTTTCTTCAATTCTTTTCTTCTTAAACCAAATTTCTCCAATTCTTGGTAATCTTGTGGCTTCTACTATGAAGGATTCTATCAACACCAGCTTCACATCCCCAATTTTCGTTTCAATGTCATTGTATGCCCTATAAAAATATTTTCTTACCTCCTCATGGCCATCAAATTTCTCCACAAATTCCAGCCACCAAGATTGTTGCAACATTTTTTTGCCTTGTGGGTATCCCTCCAAAAACCTAATTCCATTAAGCTCTCACCTTACAATGACTCCCATGGAAGAGGTAGTCTAACACACAATCATTCTTTTGACAAGTTTAAGGAATGGTAAGAAATTTGTGTATGAAGTGATTTAGAAAAACAGAGTTTAGGCGAGGGAGGTATCATCAATAAAACATGGTTGATTGAAATGGAAGTGTTCGACATGCAGAGGAATGATGAATGGAGAGGTGAGAATGATTTTTGAATTATATCACGGTTAAACCCCGACTACACATTGAGATTTTCATTAAACCAAAGTCATGTGAAAACAATTAAGGGTAATCATTATTCAATATGGAAGTGACAATGGTTACTCATCATTTTATTTCATAATTCAAATGTTTTACAATTATTTTATAACTCAATATATACATACCTTTGCTTATTTGTCTTACTTATTTTGATTTGTCTTTTGTAAGTTGTCTAGTTTCTTCAGCTACAATCTCCATTGGATTTATCTTTTACCATAATTTCCATTTTCTTTGGTCACAATCTGCCAAATCAGTTGCAGAATTATGTTAGAGATGGAAATTGTTGACAATTCCATAGTTGCATTATTTCAAAGGAGAAAAAGAGGAATAAAAATAAAATGGGATTAGAATAGGGAAAATAAAATATACATTGCCAACTCTTGGTTTTCAACTTGCATTTTCTGTATAAACATGCCAACAATGTTGGTTTTCATGTTTATACAATTTTTTTTTGGGAAAAAAAAAGTAAAAGACGAAGATGGAGAGGAAGTAGAGTCTTCCTTAAACCAACTTCAAATCAAAATAGTCTTGCAGATTCCATATTTGTTAATGGTTTATGATGTATTCATAATCTATGACCATTGACAAGAAAGATTACCTTCTCTTCATCAATAGTTCTATTTTTAACTGCCCCGTTATCTAAGACAATTTCAATCTCATATGGACCAAGCCAATGAGTTTGAAATTTTCCTTGAAAACCTTTAAATTCTGAATAAAAAAGAAATGCCCAATCACCAAGCTGAAATTTTCTTTCTTTGATATACTTATCATGCCACCTAGATCTTTGTTGATAGACTATGTTGGTTCTTTGAATAGAATCTTGTTGGATCTCATCAAGTTTGTTGAATTGCTCCATTCTTTGTATTGAGGCTTCTAATAAATCAAGACCCAATTTGGTTGTTGTTTTAAAAGTCTTTATATGGAACTCCATAGGAAACAAGACTTGTTTTCCATAAAGAAGTTCATAAGGAGTGTGTCGAGTTGTATTTCTCTAATCTATACAAACAAACAAGAATATACCTTTTTTGTCTTGATGGTGGATTGATTGGACCAACAAAATCCAAAGCCCATTTTTCAAAAGGTTCAATAAGTACTTGAGGTTGTAAAGACATTTGATTTGAACGAATGGGTTTTCCTATTCTTTGATAACTATCACATCTCTTAACATATTCCTTGGAATCCTTAAAAAGAGAATGCCAATAATATCCTAAGAGAAGGATTTTATAAGAATTTCTTTTATCAGTGAAATTCCCACATGGTTCATCGTGACAACAATTCAATATTTCTGGCACTTCATCTTCTCTAACACATCTTCAAATGATTAAGTCAGGTCCTATCTTGTACAATTCTTCATTTATTGATGAATAGGATGCACTAGTTTGAATAAACTTCTTTTTCTCTCGAGGAGACAAGTATGATGGTAACTCCTTTGTAGCCAAATAATTAGCAATATCTGCAAACCAAGGAGATTTAATCGATATTGCAAAAATATATTCAACGGGAAAGCTATCCTCTATAGGAACACTATTTTCATTTTGGATTCTAGATAGAAAATTAGCAACTTTGTTTTGTTTTCGAGGTCTCTCCAAAATAGTAATATCGAATTTTTGTGTAATAACATAGCCATATTTAATTTTTTCCATTAGTAGTTGGTTTATTAATTAAATATCTAATTGCAGAATGATCTTTGTATGAGGTTTCATAACCCGTGATGGAATGTTTGAATTTATTAATGGCATGAAACTAATATATATAATATATATATATATATATATATATATATATATAATATATATATATATATATATATATATATATATATATATATATGTATATATATATATATATTTAATTAATTATTAATTATTTTATTTATTTTATATTATTTTTTTTTTTTTTTTTTTTTTTTTTTTTTTTTTTTTTTTTGTTATAGTGTAATTTAACTCTAAAGGATTCAAATTCTTACTGCTGCAGTAAATGGTATAATGAGTTAAATGTTCGTTCTTTCCTAATACAACTCCTAAACTTGTATTTGAGTCATCAGTCGAAATGTGAAAAGGTAGTTTCCAATTTGGTTCTCTTAAAATGGGTGCTTCAGAAATATTTTTTCTCAATCTTTCAAAGATTTTTGGCAGTCATAATTCCATATGAATTCACAATCATTTGTGAGCAATTTTAAAAGTGGAGAGTTTATTTTTGTAAAGTTTTCTATGAATCTTATATAATAACCAGTAAAACCAAGAAAACTTCTAACATCTCTTTGAGAAGTTTGAATTGATAATTTAGAAATAACTTCTACTTTAGATGTATCCATTCTAATTCCATTTCTTGAAATATGGTGTCCTAAAACAATTTCCGCAGTAAACATCATAAAATATTTTTCATGAATTAATGAGATATTTTCTTCTGTACATCTAATAGGAACTTTTTCAAAAAATTTAAGAGCTTCTTCAAAAGAATTTCCATAGACAGTGAAATCATCCATGTAAAATTCTACACAATCATGAATTAGATCAGAGAAAATGCCTAAAACTTCCCTTTTGAATGTTACAAGTGCTTTACATAACCTAAAAGGAAGTACTCGATAAGAATAAGTTCCTCATGGATAGGTAAAAGTGGTTTTATCTTGATCTTCTGGAACCACTTGGATCTGGTTATATCCACTAAAACCATCCAAGAATGATTTTTTCCTACTAATGTATCTAAGACTTGATCTATAAGAGGAAGTGAAAAATGGTCTTTTAAAGTAGCTTTATTCAATTCTCTATAATTAATGCATACTCTCCATTTTCCATTCTTTTTTGTAACAATTACCAATGTTGAAACCCACTGGCTATCTGATATTGGATAAATGAAATTCACATTTAACAATTTTTGTAATTCATCTTTAACAATTTCCCTTAAATTTGGATTCATTCATCCCTGGGGTTGTTAGATTGGTTTGCAATTTTCTTCAATACATATATGATGTATACAAGTGTTAGGATCAACTCCTTTCATATCAATGTATTCCCATGGATAAGAAGAGGAATGTTCTTGTAACATCTTTATTAATTCTTCCTATTGATATTCTTCCAGATTATCATTAATATTTAAAGTTTTCCATGGAAAAATTTCTATAAAAGAATTGCAAAATTTTCCATAGAATGTAAAGACATTTGAGGAGATGATAGATATTCAATATTACATTGTTCTTCAAAACTTTGACTAGATTCACAACATGAAGAGGATTCGTCATTTTCCAATAGATTTAAATATGATCTTCTTCATCTATTTGTGAAGTAGCAACAATTTGTCATATATCAATATAATCATCTATCCATTCTTCACTCTCTACCTCTATTGTTGTTTTTGTAGGAGGATATAATGTGAATTTCTTTGTTTAACTTCCATCAGATATAAACATATCACGAGATATATAACTTTTAAAAGCATCAATTGTACTAGCTAACCATGGCTTTCCTAGAATCAGTGGGTGTCCTCCTAAATTATTCTTGGGTGTCAAGATCACAAAGTTGGTAGAATATTCCCAAGAATTTAAGGATAAAAATATATCTTATAACACACCATCAGGTTTGATAAAATATCTATGATAATTGCAATAATGTAGGTTTATATGAAGATTAGGAAGTTTCAATTGATTCGTAGTTTGTTTACTCATGATATTTATAGCTTCTCCTAAATCAATCAATGTGTTTGGAATTTGATTACCATTGATGTGTGTTTTCACAATGAGACTTCTTGGATGAACATATTTCTGTATTGTTGTTTTTCCCATCACCATATCTACAATTCTTTTAACTAACTGAATTCTTTTAATTTCTTTTCTGTTCTTCTAGGTTTTTTAATACTTAACTCCGTAATTGTCTTTGAAAATATTAGTATTTCTTTGATAGCTTGTAATAAAGGAATTTTTATGCAAACAATCTTAAGTTCATCTACCATATCATAATCAAGCAACACAATTTGTTTTTCTACCCCATTATCAATTTTCAATCCGAGGAAAAGGCGGTGTTTGAACAAAAACTAAATGTTGTTCTATGATGGGAGTTGAGTTTGTTGGAACATTGTCAGGATGTGTAGGGGTGGTTTGTTTCTTAGAATGTTCCTCTTCATGAGGAGATGTCTCTTCCTCAAAGAGGTTTTATTTTTCAGATTCCTGAATAAAAATAGATGATGACTTCTTTTCCAATAATCTACTAGATCTAAGTTGGACATTGTTTACATCTATTGGAGATTTCATGTAAGTTTGGAAATTTCGTCCTTCCATATTTTAAACAAGTTGTGAATTTTCATTATTATTTTGATTTGGAGGCAGTTGATTTGGTCTTTATGGAAATGGTAATGAAAGTTGTGGATTTGAATTTTGAGGTTGAGATGGCTGAAAAAGTTGAGGAAAATATTGTGGTGGAAATACATGATAAGTTTGTTGAAATTGAGGATATTGAGGATACTTGCCATACAGATTTTTCCACCCATTTGCCCAAGTTTGAGACCAAGGTTTCCAAGGCATGGGTGCAGTCCAATTACTTTGTTATGGTTGTGCATATGTTTGAGTGTCAAAACCCTTAGTCATATTTGATTATGGACTTTGCCATGGTATATTAACCATAAAACAAAGGGGTTCTACTTTATTTGGTATTACTTCCTCTTGATAGACAACTTTAAGACCTGGTATTGAAGGACATTCCTCTGTATCATGATGTTCTACACATATAACAGAGTTTTCTACACTTTTAAAGTCATGAGCAAATTCTATCAAGGCATGCTTCTTTCTACATTTTGGACAAAAGATAGATAATGCGGAATTTTTAACCTTTTTCTTGCTTTTTACTTTAAGGGTATCTATTTGTTCAGTAAGACTCCCCAAAATATATATTTTTAAGTTGTCAAGAAAATTGCCTATTTCAACCCTACTTATTCTCCCAAGTGTAGATTTATTAATCCTAGGCATAACAGGATCTCTCATATTTTTCCAAGTTCTTGCTTTACCTCTTGAAATTTGTATGCATAATTCAAAAATATCTCCAAACGATAACTGAGAAATATCTCCTCTATCCATGAAATTGAGAAGATCAATCCACCCATCTCTGATAGATTTTAGTAAGAGATATTTCAAATTTTCTTCATCTAGATTATGCAATTTAACCCTTTTAACATTATAAGCAAATCTTTCAATGAAATCTTCAAAATTTTCATCTTCTTTTTACATCATTTTAAATACTTAGTCTTTAATATTATGGGGCATACAATAATATTTTTATTTATCTAAGAATGTAGTTTTCATTTGTTCCCATGTTCTTATAGAATGTACTCCTAAGCCCGTAAACCATTTTAATGGTGCATCCTTAAGAGTGGTTGGAAACAATTTCAACTTGAGTATCAAGCAAGTAGTAATAGGATCTACACAAGACATCAAATGCAAAGAGAAATGTTTCAGGATCCTCATTCCTTAATTCATGAAAATTTGGAAGGGTAGAGGGTTAGATATTTTTCATTGTGCATGTGGTATCTTCATGGAGGATGGGAAATCCAAAAGGTCTTGGATCTCCTCTACCTCCTCTTCTTCCTCTACCTCCACCTCTTCCACCTCCTCTATTTCCTCCTCTTCCACCTCCAATCCTAGGTTGTTCACCATTCACATTATGTTCTTCTCCTTCCCCTTCTCCTACCATTGTAGATTCCTCAAAACTAATGTAAGGTTCCAAAATTGGATTTTCTAGTTCCTCTTCTAGCTCCTCTAGTTCTTCTATCAAAGGAGTATTAGCATAGGTTTCTTCTTCTTCCCCTTCACTAGGTATTTCTATTTCTTATCCTAAAAGTTTTTCTTGAGTTGAAGATAGAAAAATTACTCTTTCTATTGGGGATGTGGGATCCTCTTCTTCTATTATGGCTTCAGTTGATGAAGTTGGTGAATCTCTAGGCTGGATTTCATATCTAAGTACCTCACGAAGTTTGTGTTTACCTGCAATGGATGGAATATGAGCTTGGGTGGATGGTGTGGAACTCCGAGGTCATGGTGGGGTGAGTGATGATGTTGGAATCAAACTTCTACCTCTATAATCTCTTTCGATGTGCATATCATTTTTATAATTTTTTTTTTGTAATGAAAAGAAAAAGAAAAAGACTCCTATATACACTTTCCCGACAACAACGCAAAAATGTTTGGTAATTTAATCGATGTCAAATTACTTACACGAATTTTCAACCAGGGCTAGTAAACTGATGAAATGTATGTGCATTGTATGTTCTAGGATTCTTTGTCACTCATTCAATTCCTAAGTTAATTTGAGTTATCGAAACGCACATGTTTCTCTATAGCTATGTAAGTAAATAAAACACTCATACAAAATGAAATAAATTTTACTTTCCTCGCTTAAATAATGATCACACTCTATTTGACAGAAACTTCACACTTGCCTCATAAGAACACACTCACACTTTGCTTTAAAATAAAATCACTCTTGCTCTTAAAATCACACTTGCTTAAATGAAAAATCACTCTTCAAAACCATACTTGCTTAAATGTAAATCACTCTTCAATACGACACTTGATTAAATGTAAATCACACTTGTACTTGAATGAAAATCACTATTGAAAACCACACTTGCTTAGATGTAAGTCACTCTTGAAAACCACACTTGCTTAATGTTATGCTCTTGACTTGCGAAAAGATACCAGAATACCCAAAATGTGAAGAAATAATACCCAGAACACAGAACAATAAGAAATAACAACAAGTATTTTATTATTCGAAAAGGAAAGCAATGTTCACTTTCCTCTTCGAGGGGGCAACTTCCAATAGAGTTGGGATTAGTTACAAAACAAGACATGATGCTCCTCGAGGGGAGTCTCTATCCTTTATATAGGATTCATACATGCAATACCATGGGTCAATGCCATGGTTCTTATTAATACCATCTATCTAATATCATGGCCCATTTGCAACTAACTGTGGTCCCTTCTTTAAATGTGGGCCAACCACTTACAATTATTAATATGGGATTTATTGACTCTTTACTTAGCTATAACTATGACTCGACCCTATTACATAAATAAGGGGGTTGGGGTTGGACCCTAACATGCCCTCCCCAATAAAAATAGCCTTGTCCTCAAGGTTGAAGCTGCAGAAATTGCTGAAGGACAGTGGCTGGCTCCTAGGTCGCATCTTCTAGAGAGGTGTCTTTCCACTTGATGAGGACTTCCTTGATCGTGCAGCCGTGTAGATGCCATTCTCGCTTGTCAAGAACCTGTTCAGGTTGGAGCCAGATTGAACCTTTTTCATGCAATTCTGGTAGACTGGTTTGAATTCGGAAATGGTTCCCAATCACTTTCTTGAGGCATGAGACATGGAAGACTAGATGGATTTTTGTCGTGGGTGGAAAAGCTAGCTTGTAGGCTACTTATCCATTGCACTAAAGTACTTGATATGGTCTGTAGAATTTTGGAGATAATTTCTAGCAACCCTTGTCTTTGAGTGATGTTTTCTTATATGGTTGCAACCTCAAAAATACCTGATCCCCTTCTTGAAATTTGCGTTCTGAACGATGTTGATTTGTCTGTTTCTTCATGTGATTTTTAGCTTGATGGAGATTCTCTCATAGGTGGGCCAACATGGTTGTGCAATTCTGTAGGAGTTGATCCACTGCTTATACCTTCGAGCATCCCTGGATATAAGAAGTAGGTGAAGGAGGGATTTGACCATAAATTCCTTCATATGGAGTCATTTTGGTGGTGGCATGATAGTTAGCATTATACCACCATTCGGCTAGAGGTAACCATTGTACCCATAGATGTTGTTTTTCTGAAGTGAAACACCTAAGGTAGGTCTCTAGACATTTGTTGACTACTCCAGTTTGAACATCATTTTTGGGATGATAGGAAGTACTGGGTTGTAGTTGGGTACCTTGTAGCCTAAAGAGTTCTTGCCAAAAGTTACTGGTGAAGATTGGGTCACGATCAGACATAATTGAAGTGGGCATGCAATGTAATTTGAATATCTGGTCCATGAAATATTGAGCCACCAAAGTAAGTGTAAAAGGGTTGGGTAGGGCACAAAAATGAGCATACTTAGAAAGTCTATCCACAACCACCATGATGACTGACTTGTTTCCTGACTTCAGAAGACCTGTAATGAAGTCCATAGAATCCTCCGTCCAGATTGAGGTCGGGATGGGCAATGGTTTTAATGTGCTTGGGATTTGATTGTTTCTCCTTTTTGGCATTGAAATATGTCACACTCAGTTGAAAATGTAAGAATTTCCTTTTTCATGCATGTCCAAAAGAATGAACGCTGAGTGCAATCATAAGTCTTCTGAAGGCATAAATGGCCTGCAGTGGGAGATGATTGCAACTCCACCAAAATGCAACTTTTGAGGGTGGATGTTGGTGATATCATGACTCTATCCTTGTAGCTAAGAATCTCATCTTACCAAGAGTAGCCTACCGTTGAATTTGGATTTTAGAATTTATTAATGAGTTGGGAGAGCAGAGGATGTGAAAACTATTCCTTGCGAGGCTCTTCAATCCATTCTGGAATAGGAAGGGAGATTGTGAGCAGGGTGATTTCCTCCTCAAATTGGCATGATAAAGCATCCTCTATGACATTTTCATGTCCTTTCTTGTAAATTATCTCATAATCATATCCCAACATTTTTGCGAGCCATTTATTTTGTTGTGGCGAGGATAGGCATTGCTCCAAAAAATATTTAAGGCTTTGATAGTCTGTGCAAATTTGGAAACGCTGCCCCAATAAGTATGGTCGCCAGGTATATACTGCATGTAAGATGGCGATCATCTCCTTCTCATAAGTAGATTGTCCCAGATTTGACCCACTTAGTTGTTGGCTAGTGAAGGCCAAGGGTCTACCTTCCTGCATTAAGAGCACCCCAATACCTGTACCTGAAGCATCACATTCAATCACAAAAGATTTGGTGAATTTGGGTAGTGCTAATACGGGAGTGGAACACATGGCATGTTTGAGGGATATAAATGCATGTTGAGCTTCATCATTCCAGAGAAATGAATTTTTCTTGAGAAGGTGAGTGAGGGGTCTAGCAATGCAACCATATTTGTGGACAAATTTGCAATTGTAGCCCATGAGACCCAAAAATCCTCTCAAGCTTTTCAAGGTGTTTGGTTGAGGCCAATCCTGCATTGCCTAGATCTTTTTGGGGTCCACCCTGACACCTTCACGCCCCACAATGTGGCCCAAATACTCAACTTCTGCCATGCCAAAATAGCACTTGGGCATCTTGACATGTAATTTATGCTTCCGAAGCAGTTGCAAGAGAAAATCTACATGCTAAAGATGTGTGGCCCGAGTGCGAATGTAGATGAAGATGTCATCAAAGAAAACAAGGACAAATTTTCTGAGATATGGTTTGATCAAGTGGTTCATGAGGCTCTGAAAAGTGGATGGGGAATTACAAAGGCCAAATGGCATGACCAGGAATTCATAATGGCCTTCATGAGTTTGGAAAGCATTCCTTGGAATGTCTACTTCCTTCATGCAAATTTGGTGATAGCCCAAGCTAAGGTAGAGCTTAGTAAAGAATTGAGCCTCATTTAGTTCATCCAACAATTCATCGAAAACTAGGATGGGAAATTTATCTTTGACTCTCAGCTTCTTGAGGGCCATAAAGTCTAGACACATATGCCATTCCCCATGTTCCTTGAGCACCATGACCACATGCGATGAATAAGGACTAATGCTAGGACGAATGATGCCTGCTTCCAGGAGTTCCTTGATGATTTTTTCAATTTCATTCTTTTGGGCAAACAGATATCTATATCGGCGCACATTTGGTGGCTTGGCCCCTCGGACCAAAGTAATGCTATGATCATGTTCCCTTCTCGAGGGTGGAAGCTCATGAGGCTTGTCAAAGACCGACATATGGTAGTTTAATATCTGTTGCATCTTAGGATGAATATGAAGAGAAATGGGTTCGAAGGCATGGATGGCATTAAATTGGGCTATAACTCCATGGTGGCCCTTTTTTAACAATTTTTCCATCCTATGCGAGGTGATGATAGAGCAGGGAAAATTTTAAGAACCCCCCATAAATTTACATGTATAATAAATGGCCGAATCTCCATGGTATATAGGACAAATGGAAGGCGATTTTATCAATAATATGATATGTATATATAATTTTTTGGCGAATCTCTCACCAAGCATGGCGAATAACTCAATTATAAAATCTTGTGTTTATTGAATACACAAATGAAATCATTGCATTTCTTTAAAATATCTTTTGAAATCAAAATTACCGAATTACATATCGATAA
>APFE030163628.1:139773-152170 GCA_000404065.3 Pinus taeda
ACTTAAGTAAAACCTATTCTTGAAAATGGGCGAATGGATTCACTTAAGTAAAACCTATTCTTGATAATGGGCGAATGGAAGGTTGTAACTCCTAATTTCAAGGGCTAAATTTACCTTTTTTACCCTCTCCCTTAAAATAAGGTGGGCTATTTGAGGTGATTTGTAAAAATGTACTATGATACAAAATATTCGCCCACTAAAAATTTAAAACCCCTTAATTTCGCGAAAGGGTGAACATTTGCCCCTAAAATCACCCCTATGATAGAGAGAGCACCTGCTTGGAGTCCTCGGAGGGTATGTGTGTGGTTATTCTGCTTAAAGCTCATATATAACTTCTAGAAATCCATTGTGATTGGGCCAAGTGTGTGGAGGCATTCAGCACCCAAGACAATGTCACACCCTCCCATGTGTATGGCAAACATGTGGGTCTTTAGCTAATAATCCCCGATTTGAAGTTTCACATTTTCACAGCGGCCTTCACATTTCATTGTCCCCCCATCAACAATTTGGACCTATAAATTAGAGACTGCTCTAAAAAAACAATGCACTGCTTCAACGACTCTTTGATGGATAAAGTTATGTGTACTGCCACTATCAATCAAGACTAATATAGGGCAATGCTTAATAAAACCTTTGATTTTGAGATTTTTGGGAGAAGAAATCCCTACCAAAGCATGAAGAGAGATAATTCGTTCTTTAGGTACATTGTCTGGCTGGATGTCCCCATCTTCCTCCTCTGGTTCCTCAAGTGTTGGGGCTTCCTTCCATGAACAGTGATCAGTAGCATCAATTTGAAAGAATTTGGGCTCCTTACATTTATGCCCAGGGGAGTATTTCTCATCACAGTAGTAATACAATCCTTACTTTCTTCTTTCTGCCATTTCCGCTAGTGATACCTTTTGAACCTTGAGTGTTTGGGTAGTGCTTTGAGCCTGGGTGGGGTGACCCTTGGCTATGAAATTTCTGCAATAGGACTGGGCCACTAACGCACGTTCTACTTCATGAGATATATTGCAAGCATCCAGCCATGAGGTTGGGCATTGCAGTCAAACGTGGGCTTGTATGGCTTTTTTGAGACCACTGACAAAACATTCCAAGCAGAACTGATCGTGTAAGCATCATGTGCGGAAGGCTAAGGCTTTAAAGGCTGTAATATATTCGTTCAGTGTTCTTGAACGTTGGAGGTTAGTAAGATGACCCAAAAAGTTAGAATCATGGTCAAAGTGATCTGTAAGAGCTTTTGAGAATGTCTACCAAGTAACAAGCCTTCCATAGCAATGTTGATGCCACTGCCACAATTGCCATCTTTCATTGTCCAAGTACATGCTACCCACACTAAGCTGAGTCACATCATCTTTGATGTGATTCAGTGTGAAATATTGCTCCATTTGTGCTAGCCATGTGGTCGGATGAGAGCCATCAAATTTATACATGTCTAGCTTGGGTGGTCACATCTGGGGCTATTGGTGGTTTCCAAAGAGGTGAAGGGAGTGGCTAAACTTGCCCTCAATGTTTTCATTGAAAGCATATGCCTCTGAGTGTTCCTCCGACTTGCCCTTTGTGAGTGTGTCAGCTAAGGTCTTGATCGATGTCAGTACTACGTACAACTTTTGTTCAAGGGTGTCAATCTTCTCATTAGCCATAGCTTGAGCTTTGGTTTGTACCCTGCACTGATCCGATGCACTTAAAATTTGGGACCACCCAAAATTTTTTATGCTAACAAGTGAATGGTACCACCTTGCTCAACTCGTCGACCTGATTCTTATGGGCTAAGTATCCTATAAGCATCTCGAGAGGGTCTCAGATTTTTATTTTTATTTATTTGTTTATTTATTTTTAATTTTTTATTTTTTAATTTTTTACTTTGAAAGGAGTTTTACTCCTCGCTTAGGAATACTACAGTAGCTGAATCCCAGAAAAGTCAATTCTACCCAATGTCCTTCGAGAATCATGCCCAGGTATAGGGGCCCACAAAAATAGTCTGATATGTTGGCTAACCCTCAACTGCAGAGTATGAGTAGGAATGTGGTAGTGATCGAACCCCTACTACTAGATTTGAATGGAGGATTTGATTGTGGCGACTGCTACAGAATCCAATGACTAGATCTAAATGGTGGATCTGATAGATCTGATTGACGTATCTGATAGATCTGAATGATGTATCTGAGAGACCTCAATGGTGGAACTGATTGTTGCTACTGCAATAGAACCCAACTTGCTATATCCGATCTGGTAGAGATGATGCGTGATCTTGAGATAGACAAGGGAACCATGGTCTGAGGGAGTTTCAGGTGCCACAGATCGCAATGTACATAAGGTTCTGATAGTAGTACTTGGCCCAATCTTTCAGGGCACTAATTAAGGAGGATCAACCGTACCCTTAGCCGTACAACCCGACTACCCTATCGTATGCACGAGTAATCTCCTCAAGTGTTGTTCTCGGTGTACTGTAGCAGCAAGACAACACTTGCTTAGCTCCACTTCGTAATAAATAAATAAATAGATAATTATAGCTTTGAGCCCTTCAACCGTCTCCATGGATCTTTGCTTGTCGTTTTTCAATTTAACTACACTTTCAACATGCTTTTCTACACCATCATGCAGGAAATTCCCATAAGAAAGCTTCTTGGAAGTAAAAAAAGTAAATGTGAAATGAATAACCACATGCATACCTGGGAAATCTTTACAAATGTTGGAATGTAATAACCTTGGAGACCTTCTGTTACACAATATTTTGTCACTCCTGTTCACTTCCTATCCCAAATCTAGAAGTACCAAAATATTGACAACTGTGAAGTGTACTCATCATGGAACACATACTAAAACAACCCTAGAGAATGGAAGAAAAACTACCCTGAGTCATTTGTGGAGAAGGTTGACTGAAGCCCTAAATTTTAGGACCAACCCTCTTTTCTCCACTTCTTGCTCATGCTGATGGAAGGTTGAATTTCTTTCACCTAGCACTACTAGTGCAAGTTTTGATATGAAAACCCATGTTGAACCTCTTCTGGGAGGTTTTCTTAAAATGGAGAATCTTCGTATGCTCGAAACTTCGAGAAACAACAACCTGGATGTTGTTGGGTATTGATATGGTCGAGTTATCTCATTTATAGCTCTTAATTCTACCTTTAAGGGCCTTCCCCTTGAGATGTGAACCTTCCCCCCTCTTTTTTGGATCCTTAACTCCCTCTCCCTTCTTATAAATAAAATCCCCTCCATCCCCAAATGGTTGGTCATCGATTTCTTGCATTCCTATACTGCGATTATGCCTAAATGTTGCCCATCTAACTTGGAGAAGGAGTTCCTAAAGAGTCTTGGCTTGGATTTGTACATCGACCAAAAGGAGGTCTCCAACATCAAGGCAATGGTTGTATGCTTCCCTTTTTGATTCATTAATATATACATTTGATGTTCACTTTCTATAAATATCTAAATATTAATTCATTTAACTTGATAATCCTTCATCTATCAAGTAGTTTATGTTTCATATATACTATGTATGCTATTGTATCTTGCACTATCCTTTGATATTTTTTGTAGGTACTCGGACGTAAGGAATAAACAAGGAGTGATCTTGGAAGCTAAAGAGGTAGGTTTCTCTTGCTCTCTTTATTTTTAAACATAAGCTAGGAAAGTTTTCATTACTTTGTTCAATTTGTTGCTAGACCCACCCATTGGGCTAGAGAGATTGCCTCTATTTGCAGAGGGGATTTATCTTCACAACAGAATGATGACTCCACTGGGGAAGTTGTATCCTCTTCAATCTCTTTTTCACTCTGATCTCCTGATCAATTTGATCAACCATTGAGTTCTTAGTTAGTTTGACCATGTATAGGTTTGCAAATTCTTTGACTACTGCCGTAGAGTGCTGAGTCTAGATTTCTTTTTGAAATATTTTTACTTTTTCCCATATTCCTCCCACAACAAATTTTTGACTTGGACAGTCACATTTCCAGTGCGCATTTCCTTAAAATAGTCATGTTAATCCCCCTTTCAGCATGGGTTTCACTATGACAGTCGCGCTGAATTTAAGAAAAAATAGGGTTTCTCCCTTAGAATACAGTGTGTCTTGGCCCCTAAGGTCTTTTTCCTATATTTTGTGCTTGGATTTATAGTGTTTTTCCTGGTTATATTCGTTAATTAATAAATATTGTCTCTTTGGCTTTCAAGTGCTTTATTTTTAGGTCATTTTATTGTCACTTGCTTCTTGTTCGTGTCACTGAGATTTTGGTTTGTTGATTGATTGAATCTTGTTTTCTTTGGAAATCATCCAAAACATCAATTTACATTGGCTTTATCTTGTCTTTTACAAATTTTCTTTTTGATTGCATTAGGTCATCTTGCATTTGTAAACCATATTTGTTGTCCATCAAATCATAGATTACATTGTTTTATTTACAAGCTGAAAATAGTGCGTCATTTATTTGTTCAAAAGAGAAAAAGTGAAAGGTATTTTCATTTAGGTTATTTTGAATTCGATTTGGTGTTGCTTTGGTTGGTGCATTAGTTGCATTAGAGCATTCAAATCAAAAATTTCATTTTGTTTTAGCTAATGCTTTAGTTGCATTAGAGCATTCAAAAATCAAAGAGAAAAGCATCATTTATGTAAGTGCATCTTAGTAAAAGTAATAATAATTTTTCTTTCCATTTAAGATAGTGAAAGTGAAGTTTTTTTTTCTTTTGATCATTTCATTTACAAAAAGAAAGTGAAATTTAGTGGAAGGCATGTTGTTTGATGCATTATTGATTGAAATTCGTTCCCTTAATTAGTCTAGCTTTCATTGAATGGAAAGTTTCATTTTCTCATATAGTTGCATCTTAGGGATTCAGGTGACATCATTTTCAACCCAAAATTGAAACATAATCCAAGATAGATGTTAAAATTTACTTAATCAATCCAAGGAGCATTTGGAACTTAAGGCAAACATTTAGAGGTCTAGGCTAGAGATGTGTTCTGGCATCTATAAACCTAGCAGCTATCGTTATTTGCCAACATTGTATCCCGGGGGTGAAATCCCATTCCACATATGGAAATATATAGGATCATTTTCTAGTACTCTTGGGTATATCGGAGGCACTCCACATATGGAAAGCATATGGGAACTCTCTAAGTGAATGGTTATGCACTATACAATGCTAACATAGACTTGCACTCCCTATACCATCACGTATATATCGGGAGACCCTACGAGGTTGTTATATTTTATCCAAAGGTAACCAAGTCAGGTGCCTTATAAATGTGATACATCGAACAAAAAATTCAGGGAGATTGGCCATAATATGTTAATTCCTTGGTTTCAGCAAAGGTGTATATTGCAGTTCACGCATAGTTGGTAAACCCTCTTGCCTATATTACCCTTTTTGATTTATTTTTTATTTTTAAGTTCTAAAATTCACTGCCCATGATAACATGTCTTACCTATGCAGTTCTCCTTGGCCTCATTATTCCTTATTAATATTAAATTTTAATTGAAGCTCAAGTAAATCACCTCCTTTCCTTTTATTTTTGAGAAAAAGGTCATTGTGGAAAAACCATCGAGTTCACCTTACATATCCCCTTCACATATGACACTGAAGGGTCATCACAAGGAGTCCATCCTGAGATTCCACATTCACTTGCAGGTCAAGGTTTTGAACTTGGAATTGTCCCGAGTATTCAACCCCTTGCTCTTCATCCTCCACCTCGAGAGTCGCTGTCATCATCTCAGGAATCTGACCTAGAAATATTTGAGGTTCCTCAACAATTTTTGTTGCTTCCCATGAATCTACTTTATGATCCTTTGATAATATCTCCTCAATGCCCATTAGTCCATTTGATAATACCGATGTAGCTTTGGAACTTTATCCTCATTCATCATGGGTTCCTCCTCGGCAACTATTTCCGCCCATGGCACCAGAAGGTGAGATTCCAACCTCTCCTCAAGATCCTCCTCCATAAATCTCTACTCATACTCTGGGTCTTGGCGATGAATATAAATATCACTTTCCACCTAAAGGCTTTCCATATGATTCTTCTCCTCATATGGGGGGTATACCAACTCCACCACCTGAAAGTAGTGAACCTTTATTCCCGCCAGGTTATACCTCTTTTGGTCATCTATTTTAAGGTATTCCAATTGCATTTTCACTTTATAGTCATCCCATATGGTTATCTGGTGTTACACCTACCTTTGGATCATTCGTTTTGAACGTGGATTCCCAAATTCCTGTTCAAACCGTATTTCTTTGGTTCCTGATCAACCTATAGTCACGGTTGGGATAGTTAATGTCCTTATAGGTTCTTCAACTCCTTTTTTGACCTCTATAGTGATTACACCTCCTTCATTGAGTGCGAAATATGTACCATCCCTTAGGGGGCAACCACTTCCTCTATGCATACCTCTTGTTTCTGGTGGAATCCGTGGGAGTGGATCCCAAACTCACATTATGGGAGTCAGTCAAACTGTTCGTAGTATTCCTTCTAGATCTAGTCAAATTCCTTATCAACAACCTCTTTTAGCTCAAATACCATTCCAACAACCATAACATCCTTATGATTGACAGAAACCTCCAAATCCACCTTTCAATCAACTGGCAGGATCCCAAATGCATTCTGGTCCTAATCCCACATTTGGGTCATTTGGTTAGTTTCAATCTACTTCTAGAACTTATCCTTTAGGATCTAGTAATCCTTTATAGAAAGGAACCTATCAATATCAGTAAGGAATGTATCAAATTCCACAAGGAACTTATCAAAAACAAGGACCTTTTGTACAACAAGGACCTTTTGTACAACAAGGACCTTACATGAAAAAAGGGTCTTATCAACAACCTTTGCAGCAGCAAGGGAAACCATTGCAGCAACAGGTCAACCATTGTAGCAGCAATGGAAAACCTTATATGAATAAGGTCAACCGTTGTATCAACAAGGTCAACAATTTCATAAAAAATACTATGCTCAATACTCCTCACAGGATGTCTATCCCCGCTATGGTTCTCAACGGCCCATGTCAGGTCAATATCAAACTTTTTCTTGTCAAAACCCACCTTCGTGGGGACAAACTCAACCATTTTATGGTCAAACTTCCTCCCACTAGGGGGAGTATCAAAATCTCTATGGTCAAAATCCACCACTGTAGGGGAAAAATCAGTACCAACAAGGTTAGAATCCTTAATCTGGACCTTAGAAAAGGCCTTTCATTCCTCTTAATCCTCAATTTCCATTCTTAGCATCTTTGAAGTTAACAGATGTGTTGAGGCTCACAAATTACCCAATACTTCATTCGCTGTATTGGCCTCCGGTGCCTAACAAAATTCTTGGCGATTGTCCAAAATATGAAGGGAAGTTTGGAGAAGACCCCCAAGCTCATGTCGTGATCTATCACTTATGGTGTTCGTCTAACTCTTGGGTTGATGATTCCGTTCGATTACGTCTTTTCTAGCAAGCCATAATGGGTGCTACTACCAAATGGTACATTGAGTTACCTCCAGGTTCCTTTCAAGATTTAAATAATTTTTCTGTGGCTTTTCTTACTCACTTCCAGCTACCCGTTCGGTATGAAACAAGTACCCATATCCTAAAGAATTTGAAACAAAATACTGCTACCCACATCTCTAATGACATCCATGAATGGAAACGTTGACGTCACCTTATTAAGTTTGAAATCCCTGATGAGATTTTAATCGAATGGTTAACTAAGTCATTCGTTAATTAAATCACCAAAGACATTGCTATGGGTGGCTGTGTGACAGAAGAACAAGCCATTACCTGTGCTAAGTATCTAGATTTGGTATATTTGCAATATGACATGGTTTATGATGTCTTACCTGATGCTCCACGACCTTCAACTAATTCTGCATCTTCTAAAACTATGGAGACAACATCCATTCATGGTATTATTGGGCCAGTAGCTTAGACTTCTAGTAATACTTCTTCTACTTCTATGAAGTAAAAATCTTCTCTAGCTACTATGCTTTCTTCTCCTTTGAATACTCATAAAAATTCTGGTAAAACTTCTGAGGTGAATGTTGTCCAATCTACCGCAATAGACAAAGCCTCGAAAGGAAAAAAGAAAGGTAAAGGTATGGCTAAATATGATACCCCAAAACAAGAGCCTCCTAAACCACCTGTTGATGATGCATCCAAACACAAGCCGAAATATCCTTGTATTATATGTGATGAAGATCATTATACCAAGGATTGTCCCCGTCGTGTTGAGGTTAGTCATCTATTAAAAGGAACCCCAGGGACACCGACTGTGTTGAAAGAACCCTTTCCATCAAAGCAAACTTCACTAGTATATCAACCTCAATCCTCTACATCTTTAGGTTCTCAAGTTTTCATGAGTGGATTGACACCTTTCTCTATTCTACTCGATAAAAATATTATCAGACTCCAATCAAACTAGTTGTGGAAAATGATGTCACTAATATGCCTTCTACTTCTACTCCACCCAGTTCTAGTCCTCTTCATATTGAACAACCTAGTAATGATTCCATTATTTAATCACCTCCCAAAGGTGTTCTTCGGAAGTCATCATATAATATGAATGCGTGAGTTTCTCAGCATTATAATATTGTGGAAGTTTTAGCTCAAGCACCTTCGTCGATGTCATCTTTAGAAGTCCTTCAAACTTTTCCATCACAAAGAAAATTATTACTCTCCTCCATAGGAGGGATTGATCTTATGGATTTGAATCTAATTACTTTGGACCTTGAGAACCATATTCCTTCTTGAGACAAGTTATTATCAAGGGGAAGACTATTCATAGGACTATTATTGATGAAAGTGCTTCTACTTGCACCATGTCCCTTTCATGTTGGAAAGTTATTGGCTCTCCACCTCTCAATTAGCCCCCTAATAACTTGGAAGCCTTTGATGGCAGATTTTCGCCTTCATATGTTATTCTCAATGACTTGTCGATATCATTGGAAGCAAACACCGATAATTTGGAAGTATAAATTGTCGTTGCCAATCTAAATTACAATCTTCTACTTGGTCATAGTTGGATACATGAAATTGTTTGCATGGTTTCCACTTTATTTCATGTGCTCTATTTTCCTCATCAGGGGAAAATAGTCATTATCAATCAGCTCGCCTTTTTCTCTTCCAACTCCTCAAATGGTAATGTGCATATGTAGAGAATACCGATATTCCTTATGAGAGTGTTGGGGCAGGTCTTTTCAAAGACTCTTCCCTTACGGGAACTTTTTCCCTTCCACCTCTGAATGTCACTTCAATTAACATGATCTTGATTTGTCACAATCCTTGGGTCATTCCCTGTCCTGATTAGATTGATATATTTGGTGATGGTATGCTACTTAGCCCCATAGAGAAATCATATCAAATTGTTGTTTTGGCTTCTGTGGCAACTTCTGAAATTCATGATCATCTTAGTATGAGTCTAGATGCATATTCACAATCTAGATGGCTCACTTCTTGGGATTCTATCAATCCTTTGAATGAGACATTTTTTACTGACAAGAGTATCAGAGATGTTATGCCTCTCGAGGAAACTCATTGGAATGATGCCCATCATCATTCTTTGTTTCTCCCAAGTCTTAGTGAGATTTCCTCTTTTCCAGAAACCCTTGCTTCGAATATACTGAATCAGCCACTTCAAACACCTATTTGGTTCACGAAGTGTTGTCTGAAGGAAACATGGGGAACATTTTAGCTACAATTCCCATCGACATCTCTGTCAAACCATGGATTGTCAAAAATATCTATATCGAGGTTTCCTATTCTTTGGATGAGATCAAGATTTATACTTCCCTCTTCAAAGAATTTATTGATGTCTTTGTTCGGTCATATGAGTTGATGCCTGTCATATATCTAAGTATAGTAGTGCACGAGATTACTTCTTATCCAAATGTGAATCCTGTTCGTCAACGCCTTCATCTCATGCACCCTAGAAAGGTAGCTGTCATAAAGGGAAAAGTTGAAAAACTTCTTAAACCTAGTTTCATTTATCCTATTCCATTGATAGATTCAGTCTCCTGTATTGTTCCGATGACCAAGAAACATGGAACTATCCACATTTGTGGTGACTATCGTGATATCAATAACGCATGTCCTAAAGATAATTATCGGACTCCCTTTGTAGATCAAATCATCGACGAATGTACTACAAGTGATATTTTTCTTTAGTGGATGGTTTTTCTGGATACAACAAGATTAAAATTCTTCCCATTGATCAACATAAAACTGCTTTCATTTGTCCATGGGGAAATTTTTCTTACAAAAAACTCCCTTTTGGCTTGAATGATGTTGGCCCTACCTTCGAACGGGCAATACTTTATGCCTTTTATGATATTAAGCATATCATTCAACCTTGTCTTGATGACTTACCAACACATTCTGCAAAGCATCACGGCCACCTGATCACCTTCAAGAGATCTTTCTTCACTGTCAACACTACAACATTCATTTGAATCCACATAAGTGTGTCTTTTGCATCGAATCTAGCCATATCTTAGGGTTTTTTCGTATCCAAGGAAGGAATTTGGATCGATCCCCTTAAGGTGGAGGCCATCATGAATTTTTTCCCTCCATCTTCCTTACATCAATTGCAGTTTACAAGGGAAAGCAAATTTCCTTCATCATTTTGCCCCAAATTATGCTGAACTTGCCAAAGGATATCCTCGCTTGTTAAAGAAAGGGATCCCATTCATTTGGATGAAGTCACTCAAAAGTCCTTCGATGCATTGAAGAATTCTCTCATTAGCTCTCCTTTACTGCATCCCCCATATTATCACCGTGATTATTTCTTGTACTTGGTCACCGTCAATAGTAATATTTCTATGGTACTTGTTCAGGACATTGATGATCGAGATGAACACATAATTTATTACTTGAGTTGAAACATGTTTGATGCTGAAAATCAATATGCCCATGTCGAGAAACTGCCTTTAGCAGCTGTTCACGTCATTCAACGCTTTCTGCACTACATTCTCTTAAGAAAAGCTACTCTGATTTCTGATTGCAACCCCATGACATACATTATGATTCATTAGTTGTTGCAGGGAAAGTATTCTAAATGAAATTTTAGGTTTTAACCCCGTATAGAAATTACCTACATACGAATTCTAAATCACAGAAAAATAAACAATGCGAGAGCATAACACATATGCACAGAGATTTTCCCCTGGATCCCAAAATCGGGACTATCAGCTTGATTTTTCATTATATTCCTTTCAATGTTACAATACATATTTATACATGACGAAGCATCCAATAGCATGGACCGAAAACCATCACGTCCAATACCATGGACCAAAAACCCATCACATCCAATACCATGGACCGAAAACTATCACATCTAAAAAACATGTGCGAAAATCATGCACAAAACAATAGGTGGGTCCGCCCAACCTAACATAGGGTCCAAAACCAAAATTTTATGGGGCACTGCCCCAGACCCCATAAAGTGGGCTTACGGGTACCCCTCAAACCCCCTGTTAACTATGTGGAAAGAATACAACACAACCCAACAATCTCCCACTTGTTGTTTTCTTTCCACAGGGGGGAACAGTAGAGCTTAGTCATTTTTCCAGCCCTAAAACGCCCATTATTTCTCTACACCAAGAGAAATTCCCAGAGCTCACAATTTTTGTCAATGCATCTGCAGTATTCTTCAAAGTGTCCACCTTTACCAACAACACCTTTTTGTCTTCTATCATATCCCTCACAAAGTGATACTGAACATTAACGTGCTTTGTCTGTGAATGATAAGCAGGGTTCTTTTCCAAGAAAATTGCACTTTGGCTGTTACAGTCTATCCTTATAGCTCCCTGTACTAACCCCATACTTGAACACAATCTCTGCAACCAAATTGCTTCCTTGCTTGCATGAGTTGCTGCCATGTATTCTGCCTCTGTAGTTGATAGTGCCACTACAGATTTTTTCTTACTCATCCAACTGACTACACCTCCAAATAGGTTAAAAATGTACTCACTTGTAGATCTTCTTTGATCCAGATATCCAGCCCAGTCTGCATCAACAAAGCCATGAATATCCAACACTCTGTCCAATCTTGGTCTTCCTTGGTAGCACAAACCATAATCACTAGTGCCAC
This sequence comes from Pinus taeda, assembly GCA_000404065.3. Lineage (NCBI taxonomy): Eukaryota > Viridiplantae > Streptophyta > Pinopsida > Pinales > Pinaceae > Pinus > Pinus taeda. Next base: position 151,830 of record APFE030163628.1, read on the forward strand.
ACAAACACCTGAAAACCCATTTCACTGCTGTCTAGTGCTCCTTCCCTAGTTTTGACATAAACCTGCTCAATACTCCCACTACATGTGCAAGTTCTGGTCTAGTACAGACCATTGCATACATCAAGCTACCGACTACACTTGCATATGGAACACGGGACATGTCCTCTTCCTCTTCTTGTGTCTTGGGACACTGTTCTACAGATAAACTCACGCCTATAGGAGTAGGAACCTTCACCGGTTTACTATCCTGTATATTAAACCTCTGTAGTATTGTCTCGACATACTTCCTCTGGTTTAACCAGAGCTTCCTCTTTTCCTGATCTCTTTTAATTTCCATGCCC
>APFE030163628.1:154117-170196 GCA_000404065.3 Pinus taeda
TTGCTTATAGAAATAAGATTTCTGGCCAATGCAGGAATATGAAGAACACCCGAAAGGGTTCTAACCCTTCCACCTTGCAACTTCAACTTTACTTTTCCGCGACCAATGATTCTAGCCTTCCTATCATCTCCTAAGAAGACATCACCACCATCATATTTCTCATACTCGTAGAACCACTCCCTATGGGTAGTGAAGTGAAATGACGCACCTGAATCAATCAACCATGCCTCATGATCTACATGTGTACTTGAAGAAGCCAAGTACACATCCCCACCTTCATCTGAGGCAGTTTTCGCCTCTGCAGAAGGAGCATCATCAAATACCTTTCCTTTATCAAGAGCATTAGATTTACACTCCCTTCTGAAGTGCCCTTCCTTTGCACATTTCCAGCACACCACCTTTGTAGGTTTTCCTGGAGATTTATATCTCCCTCTAGATTTAGATCTCCCACTCGATGACTTATTTTTTTTTTCCTGTTATGGGACCTTCCTCGTACAGATAAGGCATCGCCATTCTGGTTGTCCATATTTTTTCGCCTCATATCCTCCGTCAGCAAGGCTAAGACTATTTCATCAAATTGCAAAGCAGTTGCATTGCTACCTATTGCAATAACCAGACTATCCCACGAATTTGGTAGAGAACACAACAAACTGATGCACTTATCTTCATCTGAAATTTTAATATCAACAGATGATAATTGACTTACCACAATATTAAACACATTCAAATTCTTTGTCACCAAGTCTCCATCTTTCATCCTCAGGTTATACAGCTTTTTCCACATGAACAGTTTATTCACGAGAGACTTAGATTGGTAGTCCCTAACTTGTCCTACAAAGCCTTTGCCGCAGATACCCCTGATACATTTAGCAATCCTGAATCTGAGACACACAATCATATTGTGCTCTTGCATTCTGATCCAACTTCTTCCATTCTTCATCGGTCACTCCTGTTGGTTTAGTACCTGGATCTACCGCAATCCACTGATCTTTATCAACCAACAGATCCTCCATCTTGAGTTTCCACAACTCAAAACTTTGACCATTGAACTTCTCAATCTCTATCTTTCTGCTCCTCACCATCTTCTTTCACCACCAGAATCGATCTTGCAGATCTCCCACTGAACAGGGTCTACCACAGGCCCGAGCAAAACCTCTCAGCAACAAAGGCATCCCCTTGAAGCCAAAACTGCTCTGTTTCGAAATGTATGTTTTAGCCTTGTACAGAAATTACCTACATACGAATTCTAAAACATAGAAAATAAACAATGTGGGAGCATAACACATAAAAAAAAGAACACTTATGCACAGAGATTTTCCCCTGGATCACAAAACCAGGACTACCAGCATGATTTTTCATTATATTCCTTACAATGTTACAATACATATTTATACATGCCGAAGAATCCAATACCATGGACTGAAAACCATCATGTCCAATACCATGGACCAAAAAACAATCACATCCAATACCATGGACCGAAAACCATCGCATCCAAAAAACATGTGCGAAAATCATGCACAAAACTATAGGTGGGTCCGCCCAACCTAACATAGGGTCAAAGTGGGGTTACGGGTACCCCTCAAACCCCCTGTTAACTATGTGGAAAGAATATAACACAACCCAACAGAAATGTTGTGTTACAAGAATTTTATTTGGAATTTGTTAATGCTACATCCAAGAAATCACTGGTTTTTGCAAAATTAATTTGTGACCTTACTTCTGTAACCACATCTACTGCATTCGATGAGTTGATTCCTCACAAAAATCTCTTCCTAATCAGTACTGTCAATCCATGGTATGGAGATATCATTACCTATCTCCAGACCCAAACCTTTCAACCTAATTTATCCAACTCTGAATGTCGAAGCATCTGACATCAATCCCAACCTTATTGGACTATTGGGGATACTTTGTATAATGTTGGTTTTTATTCAATCCTTTGTCGATGTTTAATGCTTCAAGAAGATGAGAGAGTCTTAAATGAATGTCATTTTGGGGCTTGTGGTGGTTACATGTTGGGATATGCTACGGTTCAAAAAATCCTACGCGCTGGTTATTTATGGCATTTGATCTTCAAAGATTACACATTAGTAGTGCAAAAATGTCATGCATACTAGATTTATAACCGCAAACAACGTGCCCCACCTGCACTCCTGCACCCAGTTATTACCCTCAAACCCTTTTCTAAATGGGATATTTATTTCAAGACCTGTAACCTCGCTTGGTCGTGGGGCATGGTTATATCATCGTCAATGTCAATTATTTTACTCAATTGGATGAGGCGATGCCCACATAAGATTATAAAGGTAAAACTATGGCTCAATTTCTTTTTAATCATGTCATAGCTCAATTTGGTGTCCCTCGAGCCATCGTCACTGACCATTTCTGTCATTTTTGAAATTCTTTGATGATAGAGCTTACTGCTCTGTTAGGTCTACGTCATGAAAGATCAACTCCTTACTATCCATAGGCTAACGGCTAAGTTGAGGCTGTCAACAAAGTCTTTGTTACAATGCTTCAATGTATTGTTGGGATGCATAAACGAAATTTTCACCTTATTATATTTTTTTTCTATGTGGGAATACCAAACCGCAGTTAAGACAAACTCGATTTACATCCTTTCAATTGGTGTATGGTTTATAGGAAATCCTTCTTATTGAATGTGATATTCCTTCATTGAAAGTAGTTTTCGAATTACTCCCTAACACTTCGTCGAAAGCGAAATGATTACTTTACCTCAAAAGGCTTGATGAAACTCATTTTAATGATGCATTAGTAATTGAAACTCGAAAGAAATAAGTTAAAGCATAATACAATAAAATTGTTACTCCCTGTTGTTTTGCTAAAGGTGACTTAGTCTTGTTATATGATCAAGCCAATGAAAAATTGGGAGCTGGGAAATTTGAATGAATGTTGCATCGACCTTACATTGTTAAATGAGTTTTACAAAAAGGTTCCTATGAGTTTGTTGACTATGAAGGAAATCAGTTGGTTAAACCTCAAAATGGGCTTTACGTCAGGAAGTAGTATGTGTGATTTCATGTAAATAGTTTGTACATTAGTGTGTTATTCATTAGTGTGCAGTTTGGTTTTGGTGTGTTTGTTTGCTTTTACAAATGTGTTTTCCTCTGCTTACCATGTGTTCTACTTGGTTTGCAGATGTCATCGAACATGTATGTCAATTTCACTGATGGAACTTGTCATAGTACAAAAAAATTATCTTCCACCACATGGGAAATCTATGACCCTAATTGTGAGTTAGTGAATTTACAAGGCATATGTTTAGGTCGTACTACTAATAAAATTATTGAATATAGTGTGGTTATCGAGCTATTGTCAAAATCCATTTCTCTTGGAATTAAACAGTTAGTCATTAATCTTGATTCATATCTCATTGTACTACAACTTAATAGATAATATTCAGTTAGAAACCCTCAAATTTTGAGAATGTATTTGTGACTTTGTGTTTTGGAATGAGACTTTGATTATATCAGTTATCAACATATTCCAATATATTTGAGAACATTAACAAATACATTGGTTAATTATGTGTTAGATAGACATCTGCAACATATGTAAAATGAAAACCATCACATAGTGAACATAACAAGAAAACATGTATATATATATATATATATATATATATATATATATATATATAGTATATATATTATATAATATATATATATATATATATATATATATGTATATTATTGTATAATATAATAATAAATTATATATATATATATATAGTATAGTATATGTTATATATATATATATATATATTATATATATATAATATATATTTAATATATAGATAGATATATATATATATATTTATATATATTATATATATATATATATTATATATATATATCATATATATAGAGAGAGAGAGAGAGAGAGAGAGAGAGGGAGAGAGAGTTTGCAAAAGTTTTATTACATCTAAATATCAAAAGCTTTGTTCTTAGACACATGGATTCTCAAGCCTACATAAGTGTGGAAAATAAAGTCTAGAGACGATTATTTTCCCACATGATGCTCATGATAGCATGGCACAGATATAACGAATCTGTTCAGCAATCAATGCAGTTTGGTGGGTACCCCTATAGTATGCCTCTGATATTGCAGTGACACCTCATCAATCAATGCATATTCTGGAATGCCCCTTGTCAGGACTTCTAGATTGCGTTCCACCTCAATGATCAAGTTTTCTTCCTCCTCACAGGGACATTCCTCTATCTGGTGTGCCACTTTCCTAACTATTGGAGAAACCCCTGGAGGTCTCTTTGGTCTCACATCTACCAAAATCATAAGTATCAAATCTCAGTACACATATAACAAAATTAAAATCTTCAAAAACCTTAAAAACTGGTTTTTACCTACGTCGGGACACTATGTGCTTAGTGGAAGTGGAAGATCAAGATCTCCTTTGAAATCTATGCCAAAATATGCCCAATCATCTATCCATTAGTTGTTGTCACATCCAAAAAATGCTAGGGGAAAAGACATCCATTGACCACCTCCCTGTTGACACATCATCTAACCCGACCGCATCAACTGTGGATCTCTGGGTGTTGGTGCATCCACTTCTATCCATTGATATTGAAACAATGTCACATGTTCCAAGAAGAACATCACCAAGATGAATCTGAAAGCGAATTATTTCAACTTTCCTAACTTTTACTTCATAGGTTGGCTCTTCATACTGACCAACAAACCCTCACGCTAGTTGAAAACTGTGGGACTTAAACAATCAATGGCATACTAGAAATGGGACTTTGTTGCTTCCTGCAATGCTTGAGCCCTAGTTATTCGGGTCATAGTATGAAGGATTGTTTGTAGTGGGAGATTAGTGATGGTATTTATATCTATCTTCCCGCTCTAGGTTTTTTGAGTGCCTAGACAATGTCTTGCAATCAACATATACGTGCTCTGCCCCCCAGTGCGAGAACCATACAACCGAATCTATTGTCCCTTTCTAGACAAACCAATAATGAAATAAATGTTTGCGACATCTATTTCGCGTTCTTGGGCCCGAATCATGAATAGTTGGCTATCCACATCCCACCAAATAATCAAATGTTTCAATATCTATACCTGGCACCTAATCCCAGGAATTCGAAAGAATTTCAACAACCCACAGTCTCAAAGGGTAGCAATGCAATTTGGGTCTTGGGCTGCTTGATGGTCTTCGGCTTCATGTCCTTTCTTTGCATTATATAACCATTTTTGGCCGATTAACCTATAAAACATCCATCAAACAATGTTTCATGAGTTTCTATGGAAGAAAATCTAGAAATGAAGCATTAAATATGTAGGATTTGCCCAAAAGTTTGTAACTCTACAACAACGTGACTGTCTATATATTTTTCTGCGCTTCCACAGTTGGTCGTAGGGTGAGTAATGCATGTTCAATGGGTAAAACACATGTTGATCACCCTCGAAATCAATTTTTGAGAAGCCCTCCATGCAGCCTAGTCTATTGATGAAAATACATAAAAACACAACCAAATTGAAGGGAAGATACATATTTCTTACCTATAGCGAACAACTTGATGAATGGTATCTCGGATTGATCATACTCTCCACCTGAAGATTGGGGTAAAATATGGTAAAAATTCCCTCTGATTTGCAAAATAGTAAAATGGTGAAAATTATTTCCTTTTTTGAGATTTTATAAGTTTTTATATGACATTTTTAACAAATTAGGGCATATTTCACTTATATTTCAATATTTTTCCTCGAAATTGGTAATGTATGTTTCATTTGTGTACCGATAGGTCATGGAACATGGTGACAATGATTAATTTTGACTAATTCAATGAGTTTTATTTTATCACTTTTTCAGACACATAAAAAATAAACGAAAAAGTGACCCCCTGAAGTCATATTTAAGTTGTTTTCTGACTCTTGAAACATGAAAGGATCACCAAGTGCTTGTCAATTCAAACTCATTAAAGTAAATGAAATGACATCTACTTAGTATAATTTTAAACCTTTTTTGGATTGAGATAGACTATTGTATGAAAATAGAATACCTTAGTCGAAAATTGCTAAGGGCTTCACTTGGTTATTACTTTCTACCTTTACGGATTCAAGAGATGATTTATATAAAGGGACCATTGTAGTTTTCCTTTTTGCCTCTTTTTAAAACCCTCAAAACATGAAAAATATGTCAAGATTCACCTCTATTGGACTCAAAAAAATTAAATGATGCAGGACTTGTCAACATGATGAAATTGAGTTTCTCCTTCCTAGGCCTCGTTAAACTTACTAGGATAGATTCATCTGAAGGATGATCTTATATTGAAAGCATATGCCATCCCCTTAAATATTGTAATAAAAAATAATGGGGTACTCACTAAAAATAGTGGGGGGAAAATGAAAGCGAATATCTTTTGTGTTTTGTGTAAAGGCCACATGTCGCTCTTGAACATGACACTTATCTATTGCTCGTGTCAAGTTTGTGATATCCTCGCTTTGTCACCTGCCTTCTGGGTTTTGGAAATCCATTTTTCCTCTCATTTGATTATACTTCTTCATCATCATGCCTTGTAATCCCATGTTGAGCAAGATGCTATCTAACTCTAGAGTTTTGTCACCATATGTTCAAGAGAAGTCCTATCTACGGTTTTTACCACTTATAAATTGCCTAACCTTTCTGCCACAGTCCTAAATCACACTTACCTACTCTATTATATCCTTTGTTTCATGTCGATGATGTGGGATACATTATGTCCCCATTTTGACAGATTTCTTCCTATCAACTTCAATGCATTATCCAGGAAGATGATCTAGAAACTCCCTTCTAGTACCTTAGAGCTTGCATGCCTTAATGTCAAGTTCTTCACATTCAAAGATAGGTTTATGCCATTGGCCTTTGGTTGAATGATTCTATGGGTGTTCAACGTCAACTTAATTATAAACACTCATGGATTGTGCTAATTGTACCTTGAGAACCATTGTCATCATTCGTGGTTTCTCTCATACCTATTAATGGTTTACGTCATAGACCATAATAAGGTGGTTTTCTATCATGTTCAACTTCGATACACCTATTCAGACGTTATAATTCATACATTGATCGTATTGTGACAGAGCTCAATACCCTGGGTTCCATCTAATAAAGCCTAGGTTACATGGATTAATGCTTTATTCATGATTGTACACATGATTATATGAATGACTACGACCATACCGTGGGTCCATATATATGATCCTTTCTTTCGAATGGTTGTGTCCATACTGTGGATTCATGTACATGATCCCTTCTATTCAGATATTTTCAACCATACAATGGATTCATGTATTATTAGATGCCTATTTGTGTATCAATGGGCATCTTTATATCACAGATGCCAGACATGTATATGTATATTCTTGATTTACAGGTCTCCTGACGGTGTTTTTATGGTCCTTGCCTTGACTTGTAAACAATTTCACCCATCACTCCATGTTTATACCTTCATGCTTTAGGGGGGATCCATTACACAGTATTTTGTCACACCTCATGTTCACTTCCTATTACACATCCCGAAGTACCAAAATATTGATAATTGTGAAGTGCACTCATCATGGAGCACACACTGAAACATCCCTGAAGAATGGAATAAGAATTCCCTTGAGTCATTTCTAGAGAAGGTTGACTAAAACCCTAAATTTCAAGACCAATGCTCTTTGCTCCATAGCTTGCCTGGGCTGATTGAAGGTTGCATTTATTTGACTTAGCACTTCTAGTGTAGGTTTTGATATGAAAACCCACGTTTAACCTCTTCTTGCAGGGTTTTTGAAAATGGAGGAGAAGCTTCATATGATCGAAACTTCGAGAAACAATGAGTTGGATGTTGTTGGGTAGAGATATGGTCAAGCTCTCTCATTTGGAGCTCTTGATCGTACATTTAACGGCATTCCCCTTGAGATGTGGGTCTTCCTTCCTCTTTTCTGGATCCCTAACTCCCTCTCCCTTCTTATAAATCAAATCCCCTCCATCCCCAAATCGTTGGTCATTGATTGCCTGCATTCCTATAATGAGATTATGGATAAATGTTACCCATCTAAGTTGGAGAAGGAGTGCTTGAAGAGTCTTGGCTTGGACTTGGACATCCACCAAAAAGAGGTCTCCAACATCAAGGCAATGATTATATGCTTCCATTTTTTTATTCAATAATATATACATCTCATGTTCAATTTCCATAAATGTCTAAATATTTATGCATTTAGCTTGATACTCCTTGATCTATCAAGTAGTTTATGTTTGATATATCCTATCTATTCTTTTGTATCTTGTATTGTATTTTGATCTTTTTTGCATGTACTCAGATGTAAGAAAAAAAAAAGGCGCGAGCCTGGAAGCTAAAGGTTCGAAGCCATCACCAAAGGATTAAGAAATTAGCATTAGAGCGAGGTAGGTTTCTCCCTCTCTCTCTGTATTTTTAAACATAAGCTAGGAAAGTCTGCATTAGTTTGTTCAGTTTGTTGGTAGCCCCAATCATTGGGCTAGAGAGATCGCCTCTGTTTGTAGAGAGGATTTATCTTCACAACACCTTCTTAGGGAAGTCACTCGTCTATTACTCTGCAATTCCCCTGTTGATTGCGGTTCTATAAATGGATGATAAAGTCGGGGACAAGACATTCATTTTTGTGTCACTAGAAAGTACTTACATCAACACTAGTATGAAATTTTCAGTCAAATCTCTTGAAGCCAAATCTTTTGAAATGTCATCCTATTTTACCTTCTCGATGTTCCTCGCTATTGAATTCTATTCTCTCTTCTTGGAATTTTCTGTGAAGCAGTGAGTCCATGTGAACACCAATAAAAAGAAGTGTTGTAACACGAGGAAAGTCTGTTTTTTATTTTCTATTACAAAGGTGTAATATAATTTTTTAACATGTTGATTTTTTTCCCACTTAAGTCAATCATTTTGTGAGATATTTATATTTTATTTTAAAATTTTATCATTTAAGTTTGGTATCCTATAAATTTAGTATGTTTAATTTATTTTCAACTTGTTATAATTTTTGTGAGATATTATTTGTTAGATAATTATGATTATAATTTGAAGTTATAATACCTCCAAAATGAATATAAGCAGACCAAGGTGGAGTAGGTGAAGAACTGAAATTTATAGGAACTCACATGTATTTTGAAAAATGGGTTTCAGTCATAGTCTTTTAAGAGTAAAATTTTACATGGTGCTCATGGCACGCACATTATTTTGAAAGAATATTGTTCATGACGTTGTACATTCACATGACAGCGACATCTAACTATCTTGAGTAGTTGATGAGAACATTGAGTTTCGGTTGCCCCTATGATGACAAGTCAAATAAATGTGTGTTGTAAACAACCCATAGATTTTCGTCCTAAGTGCATAATGCATGTTACATAATTTCTTCTGGAGCTATGATATAATCTTTCCGAGGGTCACCATGCGGTAATGTACATATTAATGCATGTTACAGTATACATGATTGTGCGATGGATACGATTTAAATATTTACTCATTCTAAATTTAATTGTTTATCATTTAATCGATTTAATTATGGACTTAGAAAATAAATTAAAATAATATTTCATTTTAAATTAATCATAAATATCAAATAAAAAAATAAAACTTAAAAAAATTAAAATAAATACCTAAATGTGAAAACCTCAATTGAGCCTAGGAATACCTTGATCGGTATTAGTGGGATACACAGTAAATCTTAGTGGTGAGTACTCTTGATTGAGCCTAGGAATCCTGGTATGGGATAAACTGTAAACCCCAGAGGGTGGAGACCTCGTAGGCCTAGGAATCCCTTAACTAATAATGGTGGGATACACAGTAAAGCCGAGAGGTTGGGATGGAAAAATTCCCCACGGTGTAGGTGGAGAGATCCACTGACATCCATGCTTGTTTGTCTTAGTGATTCGGTGAGGATTACGGTAAAACCTCGTATTGTATGTTTATTGTTTATGGCCTAGTGATCCAATAGGAATTGCGGTAAAGTCTGGTTATATTGTTGAGGGTGAGGTGGTGTAGCCTCAAGAATCCCCATCTAATTTTGGTTATATGTCCCACATTCATGCTTGTAATATGGCACGGGGTTGATTAGCTGAAGAGAGACTTGGCTAAGCCAATCTACGGTCGGGTGGAATGTGGTACTCCCATATTGAGTTGGCTTTTACATTGATTAATGAGAACTATTTTTCCTTGGTATTTTATGAGCAAATGTACCGGTTGATATGATACATTTATGGTTGATGTATCCTTGATATTTATGTTGGTTATATACTGGTTATTAGCATGTTTTATGACAGTGATGATATATGGTTCTCATCATGTTTTGATTTGTAAATAACTATACAATGATTATATTACCTAATAGATGATAATGCAGCTAATGTGATAAGGCATCAATGCTTCTTAGTGATTCTCAGATAAGTATGAGAACCCTACCCTTAGATCTATTATTATGACCTGTAGAATGCAACTTTGTGACATGTTTGAAAAAATGTCGCTCATGTGTAGTATGGGTCCATTCAAGTATTTATGCAAGTATTTTCATTTGTATCATTGTTTTGATGTTATGTTTCATTTTGAAAGTTTCAAGGAGCTTTGGGCAGTGGCCTATGTCCTAGCCCTGAAAACATAGGACATAATTCGAGGTTGCATGCTTAGAACTACCTAAAAAATACCCCAGTTTCTTTCATGTCCATGCTATGAGAGTGATTGGAGGGCCCCAATCACATGCATGGCCATGTCATGGGAGCGACTGAGGCCCTAGGGTAGTGAAGTGTCAAGTTGTTGCAGGGGTTGATCACCTGGAAGGGTTGGTTGTCTCCTATAGGTTCTATGGTATGTGCAGAAGGTCATATTGGTTGGGTTGTGTCAGTTCCACTTCCTTAAGGTGACTTATGAGGTTGAATTAGAATGTAGTAGAATATCGTCACATGTTTACCCCGGGGAAATGGTTAACTTGGGTAAATGTGGCCGGAGGGTGTTACACTTCCCTTGTTTTGATATATACTTAATACACCCGCTCCATGTGGAATTTTTCGTTTGGTACAAACCATTTCACACATCAAACTTCCAACAACACTAGCATATGGAACATGAGTCATGTCCTCTTTCTGTCCCTTGGGACACATATATGTAGAAAATTTACACCTACAAGAATAGGGCCCTTTAGCAATGTACTTTACTACATATTAAACCTCTATAATATTACATTGACATACGTCCTCTAATTTAAATAGAGTTTTCTCTTTTCCGAAGCGCTTTTAATTTTTATTCCAAAAATGAACTTTGCAGCACTAAGATCCTTCATGTCAAATTTAGAGGATAATTGAGTATTCACATCCAAGATAATTTCCATATCATTTTCAAATAAGAAACATATCATCCACACAAAAGATCGAATAAATAAGATGATCTCCAACTAATTTACAACATGTGTAATGATCTTGCTTTCTCCTTGTGAAGCCAAATCCCTATGTATAAGTATCAATATTTTGATACGATATCCTTAGTGATCATTATAACCCATATAAGGGGGTTTTTAGCTTGCATTCGAGCTCTTTCCTTCATTCCACAATAAATCCTTTTGACTACTTCATGTAAATTTATTCTTCCATATCTTCATGTAGGAATATTTCTTCATGTTCATTTATTCTACTTAAAAATAAAAACAAAAATAAATAAACAAAATAAATCTAATTTAAGTTAAATTGGCAATAGGAAAATATTTATCACCAAATTCAATTCCCTCTACCTAGGAATAATCCTTTTCTACTAACAAACCTCTTTAATTCTCAACTATGCTTTTTGCATTCAACTTCTTTTTAAGCACTGATTTGTTTCCAGTGAGATTTCTTCTAGTTGGAAAATCCAATAGATATCAAGCCTCATTCTTATCTAAGGCTATAATTTCCTCCGCCGTGGCATTTTTCTGAAGTTTCCCATTCTTAGAATCCACCACTTCCCTAATAGTTCTAGGACAGTCATTAGTAATAACTAAAAAAATAAATAAATGGAAATCAGGTGGAGCATGCCATTCTAGATGTCTTATTTTCCAAACTTATCTCCTCAATACGAGAGTATGTGGTTCTTCTTCTTATAATTCTTATTCTTTTGTAGAATCTAATTCATCATCCTTCATTTCAAACTCTATCTTTTCTACATTAGAGGAATTTTAACCTAAAATTGTCCATGAAATTTTAATGTAATTTCCATGTCATAATATGCAAACCAATCAAAATCCTTTAAATTTAAAAAGAGGTATATCTAAATATTTTGGAGGGAAAAAAAACTACTTTTCTCTAATTGTATTTTGGTTTATCTACGTATAGATTTACTTAAATTTTAAGTATACACCCGTTCGATGTAGAGTTAAATTCCACATCCAACGAGTACCAATTATGCATACCTTTGAGAAGACCAAGATGGATAAAAATTGAAGATATATTAAAAAAGTATGTTCAACATGTTCTTTTAATGTGTCTTCAATTTTTATCAATCTTGATGTTCTCAAAAGTATGCATCATTAGTACTCGTTGGACGTGGAATTTAATTCCTCATCGAACGAGCGTATACACTTGAAATTTGAGTAAATATATAAGGAGTTAAACCAAAATTACAATTAAAAAAATAGTTTTCTTATTTTCCCCCAAAATTTAAAACACTTATTTTATTATTTTAACTATTATTTTATTGTTTTTCCTTAGGAGACTAATTTTAGGCTGAAATATCATCTAATGGATATTTATCCCTTGATAGGAATTGTTGTCTAATATAATCTTTGACTTCTCTAAAGACCACATCTTCAGTATACAAAATCTTCTTTGTTTCTGGTTTCGAAAAATTATAACCTTTGAAACCATATTTATATTTGATAAACATGCACTTTTTTATCTTTCTTATCCATCTTACTCGTCTTCTCATTTCGAAAATTTATATAGGCATCACAACCAACTACCTATAGGTGTATAAGATTATGTTTCCTAGTATTTCTTACCTTATGTGGTATCTTATCATCCACTATTAATGAGGGTGATATATTTACTAGGTAACATGTAGTTTCCATAACTTTTACGCAGAATTCTTGCCCTAGACTGATACCACTGAACATACCACTTGTTATTTTTAGCAACGCCGTGTTCATCCTTTCTACAACTCTATTCTACTAAGGTTTGTATGGAGTAGTATTTTGTTGTGCTATACCACACATTCTATAGAACTCTTAAAATTCTTTCTTGCAGAATTCTCCACCAATATTTGTTCTCAACACTTTCATTTTATTTTTATGTCTATTTTTCCACTAGAACCTTAAACTCTTTAAATATATCAATTACTTCATATTTATTCCTAAGGAAATATATCCATGTATTCCTGAATAAGGAATTTTTAAATGAAACATAGTACATACATTCACCTAGTGATGGAACCATCATAGGTCTAAACACATCATTATGCACTAGTTGTAGTATTCCATATTCTCTTTTAACACCAGCAAGGAATCCCACCTTATTCTTCTTTCCATATAAAAAAATATTCACAAAAATAAAAACCCAGAGAGAAATTTGGCATTTCTTCTATCATACCATTGTCATGTAATTATTCAAGGTCATTCTGTCTAATATGGCGTAGTCTTTGATGTTACATCATAGTCTTTTCTCTAGAGACTATAGCAATTTTTCCTTCTTTTGCTTGATTCTAAAAAACAATAGAATTGTGGCACTCATCACTAATATTACCTCCTAACTACTTATATATAGTTCCAATTCGAACTCCACTCAACAATACCAATACCCCACAAACCACCTTGTAGCGATCCCTTTTAAAAATTGTTTTTACACTTGTGTCACTCATCTTTCTTACAAAAATAATTTTTTTGGCTATTTGGGGATGTACAAAACACCATGAAGTATTCTAAACCTTCCACCCATGAGTTTTATCTTGACATCTACTCATTCTATGATTCCATTTCTTGAGTCATCTTCTAAGAAAACATTACCACCATCATATCTTTCACACTCACAAAATGATTCTCTGTGGGGAGTCATACGAAAGAATGCACCTACGTCGCCCAACAATGGTTTATGATGTACATGTTACTTGAAGAAGCCATGTACATATCCCCTCCCAAATCTGAGGAGGTCTTTGCTTCAATAGAAGGAGTATCATTAGATCCATTCTTTTTTAGCAGTTTTGGATGTACAATATTTCTTGTAATTCCATCCTTTTCCACATTTCCAACATGGATTTACAAATTTTTCTGGATATTTAGATCTCTCACTTGAGAACGAATTTTTATTTTTACTTTGCGTGGATCCTCTTATTGACAAGGAATCTCGATTTTGTCTTTCGTTGTTTTTCCATATCATTTCCTTTGATAACAAGGATGAGACTATTTCAACGAACTTTAAAGTAGTTGCATTATTACCTATAGGAACAACTAAACTATCCCACGAGTCTCGTAGATAACATAACAAATTGACCCACTTGTATTCATGTGAAATATTACTATCAATAAATAATAACTAACTTACCATAGTATTGAAGTCATACCAATTCTTTGTATAACTTTCCATTCTTCATCCTCAAGTTATATGGCTTTTGTTATAGGGACAACTTATTCACTGACTTAACTAATATAAATCCCATCACGATTTTGACAAATCCTTTATTGTAGCATCACCCAAAATAGTTATTAATACCAAATCAGATAGACATAATCATATTGTGCACTTTTCCTTTCAATCCACCTTTGTCCAATCTTTTGTTGACATCTTATTGGTGAAATACCTAGATCCATAATAATCCACTAATCTTTATCCACCAACAAATATTCCATTTTGATCTTCCACATATTAAAACCCTACCCATTGAATTTCTCAAGCTCTATGTTTGAACTTCTCACCATTTCCTTTTCACCACAAGAATCATTTCTCCAAATATTCCATTTAACAATGTTTACACAAGCTCTATCGAATCCCCTTAGCTACAAAGGTGTCCCCTTGAAGCAAAAACTATTGTAATAGCAAATGTAGGTTCTAACCTTATGTAAATAATTCTTGCACATAAATTCTCAATATAGAACAAAAAAATATTGAATAGCAATCGCACACAATTTTCATAGAGATCTTACCATGGAAACCCAAAACCAGGAAAACTAGACTAATTTCTCTATATCTCTTAATGATTATATTAACTCCTATACAATTTCCTCTTGAAATGGGTTACCTTCTAAGGGAAAAAATCCTAAGATATATTCTATTAATAGATTTGTGACTTAACAATGAAAATCCATGAATGAGTACAAAGTTACAATATTTTACAAGGCATATTTTCCAAATTATTTTCATCAATTGCATTAGCCCAGATCCCGCCACAATCCCCCTGGTGGGTGACTCCATCAAAGTGTTGTTTCTAATCATGCAAATAATACAATGCATACAGGTCAAAGCATGGAGTTAGGTTACACTTTTTGGCAAGGGAGGGTGTGTTTATGACAAAGAAAAGGAGCTCAATCAAGCTCCTTGCATGCTAAAAAAGTAGCTCAATTGAAGGTTTAAAACAAACCCTCGATTGAGCCCCTATTTTCTATTAAAATGCATGGACATAGTCTAGGTGTGTCATTTTTCCATGGATAAAGGATAAACAGGAGCTCAATCAAATGATTAGACCATGGAGCAACCCACCCATCCTTGCTAACAACCTCACCAAAGTCTCAGAGGCTCAAGCCAAGGTAGTTTTCCTATCCTTTTTGAATTTTTTTATTTTATTTTTTTTACAAAATCAAATAACTTAATTTAAAAAAAGAGTGCTTTACCATACAAAAACCATGAAAACCACCAAAAAAATCCTTCAAAAAAACCAAAACCAAATTAGAAAACCACAAAAAAACCTAGAAAATCACAAAAAACAACCTAAAAACCTAGAAAAAGCCACCAAGAAAACACTTCGAAACCACGAAAAGAACTATAATTTAGGTTTTAAAATTTGTAATACTTGAAATGGTTGCATGTTTATTATGGTTTTTTCTTATTTTGAATGGTAAAAATGTTATTTTCTAATTATTTTAGGTTTTAA
>APFE030163641.1:7057-23197 GCA_000404065.3 Pinus taeda
GAATTTAGATCCTTGTTTCTTGCATAGTAGTATGTTGTTGTGATTCCACAGGTCCTTTTGAAGCTAGGCAGACAAAGAAGAAGCGGCAAAACTCTATCAAGAAGGAGAGAAAATCAAGCACAAGACTCATGTTGTCCCTCTTGGTTCTCCTCTCATCTATTTTCATAAAATGAAGCAATAGTAGACTTTGATTGTTTGTTTCTAAGATAGCCACCCATCTTAGTGGGAATAGCAACATCCGAGTGGACACTATTCCCGTATAACACCCCCCCTGCCCCCCCATTCTATTATGTCTTGAAGTGTCCGGGGGTTCAAAAACTATCTTCATAAAATTACAAATATAACTAGTGTTTGGACCATTTTAAAATATTACAAATTAACCAAGAAACGAGCATCGTTTATGCAAAATTAGGACCCTCTCCCCTTCTTCTTAGTTCTATAACCAGGGTTGAGACCATAGGCTAATATATTGGTGCTTTAATGAAATCAAATATTTTTTATTAAAACCTTTTAACATAGGATGAAGAGGAATTTTCGATACTTTCATCTCTTTTTTTGACATCTCATTTCATTAAATTTACCATAGGATCAAGGGATGTGACCACTGGCTTAACCTTTGAGGCACTACGTGTTTTTTCTCTATCAGGGGTTGTTTTCCTTTGTTAATTGATTTAGAATCCGAGTTCTTTAAATCTTAACGACCATGTGCCAACCTCAATTTCAGATCCCCCTATCATCAGAAATATTCAAGTGGAACATCTTAAAAAGAACAAATATCCTTAACCTTTGATATGACATCATCAATGCCACATGGCACCTCATGAGTGGTGACATGTGCCACCCCGAGTTTGCCCATTCGAACCCCTCAAAATGCTAAAACTTCCTGCCATGTGTCCTTCCATACTTCCATGTCATGCTAACATCATATGAAATGTAGCTTTATCAGAACCAATCATATTTCACACTATGTCCCACTATGTGAGAGAGAAAAGTCCTGTCCACCTTTGATTTTGCGATGAAAATCCTTTGATAATATGTTTCAGTGTTTCCCCACAATTTAACACTATTGGGATTTTCCCGATAGTTTTAACACTATCAAAACCCACATATCATAAATTTTAAAGCTTGTCACATTCTATAATTCACCAATTTTCGATTGTCAATTTTTGATATGTCATATCCCATGGATATGTGATCTCCAATGTGAAATTTTTGATCAATGATATATAGGACTCTCCGATGTGCCAATCATTGATTTGCCAATTCACCAACCTCCAATATGCTCTGGTTCACCAATATGAAATCGTTGATGTGCCCCAAACCTTCAATATGTCATGGTTCACTAATAAGCGATCGTTGATGTTCCCTAGACTTTTGATATTCCTTCCTTTCAAAGGCTTTCAAACCTTTAAACTTCAACATATCATATCGTCTGATCCATGAGTCCATTTTTGGACTTCCACATATCGTTGTAAAGCCTGTTTAGAGCACTTTCCAAAGGAGAGGGTTTGATGTAAACTTTGAGTCCTTTTGCTTCTTAGAAAATGACTACAAATTTATCTTTTCATTTTCTCTTTAGACAGTTGAAATCAGACCCACCATCATTATCCTCTACATGAATATTGCAACTACCATAGGAATCCTTTTGAGCCATGCACTACAACAAACATTCTTTCTAGTCTAGTTAATATTAGTGCCAACATTCATGCACAATACTAGCACAACCACCATCCATTGTCCAACATTGACTTATGACAAGACACTCATGATGCCTCAACTGATCTGAATGTGATCATAGACTTAAATTGATGTAGAATCTATTAGCCATTAATGAATAGAATGTTAGCTCAAGACACATAAATCGAAGAAAACTACTTGAAAAGAAGGCTTTACGACAGCTGATTAAACACAATTAGGATGCATAAGAAAAGAAGCAATGTACTATAAAAACATAGTTATTCTAGACAACAAGATTGATGACAGAGTTCGTCCTTGATGGACTATGTCTCTAGGTCCGCTTTCAAGATGGGTGACTGTTTTTATTAGGAATGAAAATAATGATTTTATTACACAGAGATTTGATCAATTTGAATGTGCACTTATGCACTTCTAATCATTTTCATCACATATCCCTCTAAACCATCTTTCCAACACCTATCACAGTTCCCAATTCCGACTCCAGATGCTCTTGTAACACTGAAAAAAAAACTACCTATGACCTCTAGAATCTGCATACAAAAACCAAAACTACCCTCCTTCTAATCAATGAACCAAAATTTCCTTTTAAATGAAAGTGGATACATTGAAACCTCCTTGGGCTGAATATAGGATGAATTTTGTTGCAATCTGATTAGGTTTAGCTTAGTCTTGTTGTTGCATGACACTTAGGCTAGGTTCCTAAGGTCAACGCAATAGTTTTTTTAACAACCTCAACAAAAAACCTAAATTAAAACATTGTATTAACTTAGAAACTATTTACGATCAACTAATTGGGTGGAGGGCAAATGATCTCATGTGATTGGCCAAACTGCAGTTTGGGTTTTGACAATTCCACTGACCATTCACCATAAGGGTTGGTGGTGGAGGTTATCCTGACTCTCACATAGTGCTACCACACCTAACCGTAACTACCCACCAAACCCGCTGCACTAACACAACTAATTGTTCGGTGAAATTTGAACCTATTCACATGTTGACTTTCTGATGCAATTTCTAATTCCACTGCATTCAAGGCCTATGGTTAATCGGATGGTCTTCTATGTGTTGATCACATGAACTCCGACACAATTTCTTGATGGTTTAGACTGTAGTTAACCGTATTTACATTGTTTTGTAATTTAAACATTACATCAAGAGTTTAGTAGTTTAGGTTTATGACTTAGGCTTAGGGTTCAAAGTTCATTTGGTTTTGGACTTCGATGTGGATTAGGGTTTAGTACATGAGATTTATCAGCCCTTTTACAATCTATCATTACTAAGCGACATTAGTGACATTTTTTGCATGATGACAAACTTGTCAACATCAACACCTGTGAGTGGACGACAAAACCCATGTTGACACCAAATCCTGTGAGGTGAATGATAAGACACATGTAGTCAACCAATCCTGGTGGAACTGTCGATGAATACAAGTTGACAGCTAGGTACAATACCATATTAGTTAAATGCCATAAAAACCATAACCGTTACCTAAACAACCTGATCCATAACCAAGATTATTGAAGCTGACTAATTTGATGATGACACTGAATACTGACGATGACACTTGAACACCTATGCAATGATCTAATGAGATCCTCCTGGATCATTCCTCTCCACTTGAAAGCTTTTGGACCACAAAAGTTTGACTAAACAATTAGTCTACAAGAATAGAAATCCCTCTCTTTCCACCTTGACCTGATGATGTACCAATACATTTGATCAACCACTTGCAAGTCATGACCCTGACGAAGCTAACAATGGTACTTTTTGAATCGATGGCCTGTTTCATCCATCTGTAGTATACACAACTTGCGATGATAGGCAAACAACCTGTTATCAACATGGGAATTGATTTCTTTCCATGAAGAACCATGAGTTAGTGATTCATAATCTTTGAAAACAGTCTCTACTGGATATTGTTTAATACCATCAAAATGTATAAACAATCTATTTTGCGGAATAATAGAGACAATCAAAGATACTCTTGACATCAAACTAGCTACTTGATTAAACATACTTTCCTTCTTCCTGATTACTAAGTGAACTTGCTGCAATGAACCTATCCAACTGTAAGGTGAAATTTTCTACAACTTATTTTTCCTTTGAAAGTATTAACTTAGTTGTTGATTTGTCTGAATCTATTTTCCTTCATTTATTACATGATGTTTCCATTGATTATCACTTTCCCCTAATGTATAAGTTTGCCTTAGACATTTTGTCAATGATTTAGAAAAGGCTTTGATATGAAAACAAATAGATTTTCTCTCCACTTGAAAAGAGGTTTCCAAATTGTTTGAAACATGACATGGCGACAAAATACAAGAGAAATTGAACAGTAACTTTCCCCAATACTAACCTATATCCCTGAAACTGTTGATTTCCAAACTCAAATTGAATTGATTCATTTTGACATTATGAAGAGGAGATTTAGGCACAAACTATAATTCATGTTGTAATCCCTGCTTATGAATAAGATGTTTGGTTTTACATATAACTAGAATTGTTTCTATCTCTTTAAACAAACCATCTTTAAGATGAGTCTCATAACTTAAACAAAAGTTATGTCGATTGTTATGTTTTCCTTTTACACACATGATTACAAATCTCTTGTTTGAACTTATTAATCACTTCATCTGATTAAAATTAACTGAATTCTAGTGATTTTTGTTTTGATGTGCCCTGAAAATAAATTCAACCCTATCTTTCTTAAGGTGATATTTATGTTCTCTCCTATAAAATACTGCATCACAATCATAAAGATAAGGACTTCCTAAGACAACTCCACATATGTCTACTGGAACCACATCTAATTCCACTTCATCAATGTAATTAGCTGTTATGGAAAATTTTAATCAACAATGTTTGGTGATTTTTATCTGAGTTGATTTATTTAGCCATCCTAATGGGTAAGCTCTTAGATGATTCCGTGTTTCCAAACACAAACATTTAACTAAATATTCAGAGATTAAATTCTCCTATGATCCACTATCAAACATTGTATCTATCTTTGTATGCTTAGAAGTTATCCTTATGTTAAACAATTCAATTCTTTTATCCTCATGTGAAGGATTTATGTTTTACGAAGATGCAATAGTTTTCGAACTTGAACCAGCATCAGAATTTTTACCTTTCATAACCATGGTGGTTATCCTCCTTTCATCACCTGAACCTGAACCTGGATCTTGTTGGACTACTACAACGACCTTCTTTTCATCCTTCTCCTTAAGGAAATTTTTGGGCTTAAGTTCTGGATGAAGTTTCCAGCACTTAGATTCATCATGAATGATTCTCTAGCAATGAGAACAAGTAGGTCTTTCCTTTTGAACAATCACTGATTTCTTTCTATTCGAAATGTTCTTATCCTTGCTATCACTGGAATCTTAGGTTTCCAACTCTTTGTATGACCGCAATGAAAACTTGAATGGTCTGCCACCTGATTCAATATGTATCGCATCAACACACACCTCATCAAAATCATCAGGATTAAACATCAATAATGTATGCTGCAAATATGAATGTAAATTGTCGATGTATTTTAATAAAGTTTCACATGTATCCAATGAAATACCAAGTGCTAATGCTTTCTTTCTTAATTCTTGAGTAAAATCCTGAACACTCTTCTCTTTACCTTGCCTCAGATGTTTCCAATCAATAACAACTTGCTGAATGTATCCTAAAGGATAGAATTGTTTCCTAAGTGCTTTTAAAAACTTACACCATGACGAGATGGCTTTTCCTTTACACTTTACATCTATCTATGTTTTACTTTCTCGCTAGATTAAAGTTGTTCCCCCCATTCTAAGTGTACCTAACTAAATTTTAGTTTTATCGCTAGAAATTTTCTAAATGCAATAATACACTTCTCATTTCTTTATTCAGTTATCTAACTTTTAAGGATTCATTTTGCCATCATCAACAGGTAACTCAAATTTCACATCAAGTTTCAAAAGAGATTTTATTTTAGGTTTCTTTTCCATTCCAGATTTTGCGCTGGAAGAAGAAGAAGAAGAAGATGATGATGACGGAGATGATGGAGGTGAAGGTGGTTTTTCAGCCTTGCCTTTACCTTTGTCATTCTTCGATGCCTTTGAAGAAGCTACATCTCTCACCTTCTTGTCTTCGTACAATTCTCCCAACACCTGCTACATGTCAAGAATGCTTGCTAAAATTGTTCTTCACTCATCTTAGTTTTAGTGTTTTCACCTGCGTCGGGTCCTAACATGATCGATTTATGAATGAATCATCAGTTTCTAATCTCTAGATCAATCTGCTCAAGGATTCCTTCTCCTCATTGCAAATTTGACCTGGCTAACATTCACTGAAAAATTCTACAAAATAAACCTTCTCTGATACCAAATTATATGATCTAAATGTGATCAAACTTAAATTGATGTAGAATCGATTAACCATTAATGAATTGAATGTTGGCTCAAGACATGGAAATCGAGGAAAAATACTTGAAAAGAAAACTTTATGAAAATTGATTAAACATAATTAGGATGCATAAGAAAAGAAGAAATGTATTGTAAAAACATAGTTATACTAGATAGCAATATGGATGACAGAGTTCATCCATGATGGACTACGTCTCCAGGTCTGCTTTTAAGATGGGCAACTGTTTTTATTAGGAATTGAAAGAAGGAGTTGATTACACAGATATTTGATCAATCTGAATGTGCACGTAGGCACTTCTGATCATTGTCATTAGATAGCCCTCTAAACCATCTTTCCAATGCCTCTCATAGTTCCCAATTCTGACTCCGGATGCTCCTATAACATTGAAAACAAAACTACCTATGACCTTCAAAATCTACATACAAAAACCAAAACTACCCTCCTCCTCATCAATGGAGCAAAACTACCTTTTAAAGGCATGTGGATACATTGAAACCTCCTTGGGCTAAAGATAGGATGAATTTGGTTGTAATCTAATTAGGTTTAGCTTGGTCCTGTTGTTGCATGACACCTAGGCTAGGTTCCTAAGGTCATCACAATAGTTGTTTTAAAAACCTCAACAAAAAACCCAAATTAAAACATTGTACTAACTTAGAAACCATTTATGGTCAGCTAACTGGGTGGAAGGCTAACAGTCTCATGTGACTAGCTAAACTGTGGTTTGGGCTCCAGTAATTCTGCTAATCATTCATGGTAATGGCTAGCACTAGTGGTTATGCCTATGCTCAAATAGTGCTGCCATGCCTAAACGTAACTTCCCACCTAACCCACTATGGCTAACACTCCTTACTGCACTGTGAAATTCAAACGTATTCACATGCTTACTTTCCAATGTGGTTTCCAATTCCGTTGTAGTCAAGGCCTGTGGTTAATCCGACGGTATTCTATGCGTTGATCACATGAACCCTAACATGGTTTGTTGACGGTTTAGGCTGTGATTAACAGTATTTACATTTTTTTTTTAATTTAAACATTAGGCTGAGAGTTTAATAGGTTAGGTTTATGACTTAGGCTTAGGATTTGATAGTGCATTTGGTTTTGGACTAAGATGTAGATTAGGGTTTACTACATTAAATTTATCAACCCTTTTACAATCTATCATTACTAAGCGACATTAACGACATTTGTCGCATGATGACAAACTTGTCGACATCAACACTTGTGAGTGGATGACAAAAACCATGTTGACACCAAATCCTGCAAGGAAAACAACAAGACACATGCAACGACCAATCCTGGCCGAATTGTCAATGAACACAAGTCGATAGCTAGGTACAAACCCATATCAATTGAATGCCATGAAAGCCATAACCATTACCTGAATAGCCTGATCCGTAACCAACAATGTCGAAGCTAACTTATTTGACGACGACACTGAATACTTATGACAACACTTGAACACCTGTGCAATGATCTGACAAGATCCTCCTAGATCATCAATGATGAACCCTCAGGGACCTTTGTATAAATATAATTTAGACTATAAGACCTGGTGGATTTATAGGCTAAAATTTATGAGCAAATTCTAAAAATAAATAACTTGATAGATAAACTTTGATTACCTATATTATAGGATTCTAATAGGGGGTAGGCATCCCATAAACCACCATGGTCATGTTACATCTTTGAAACATAGTTTTTGAATTTTCATGAAGCTTAAAATCCTTTAATCATCACATGAAAAAGAATACCCAAGCATGGCAAAGACCTGATTCAGAGGGGGCTCGACTTAGGTCTAATGTGTGAAATACTCTTTGGGGCTACCCGATCCCTCTAGTGCTTGGTACTAGTAGCTAACTACCAAGAAGCTAAATACTTGAATACTCACGTGGGATGAAGGTAATTTAGTGGCAAAAATCTAGGGCAACATTTGAGCCTCATTTCCATTACCTTGGTTGATTCTTTGACTGCTGGAAGGCGCTCCTAGTTATTTCAGGATGTTTGCCTAGGACCCATAAGAAAATATATCCGCAAGGCCCAATTACTTTGAGAGTGGTAAGGATGATTAGGAATTATTAGGATCTTTCTTTACATGAAAGAAAAAATGAAAACCATTTTTCGTTTGATTGATCACATAGGCTAAAGTTAAAGGGAAAGTACTATTTTTATTTTTCACTTTGTTTTATGTATGTGATTAATTCTATTTGAAGAATCATCTCCTTCCCTCACCATCAAAAAAGTAGTACACACTCTAATCGACACCATAAGGGACCCCATATCTCCCCGTCGATCTAAACGTTTCTTAAACCTCCCCCCATTACCAAGAGGTGTGTAAGGACTCTCACCAGTTAGGTGTAGATGACATCATGAAACCACCATTTTATGATCTTCCTTTATTGGTGCATCTTTTCTGGAGATCCCTCCCCATCAAAGCACACCGTTGAGAACCCCACAAGGGTCCCCACATGCTAACCCTTTGGGGATCCCACATACCACTCCTCTGGACAGCCTGCGAGAGACTTATTGAGGTAGTTCTCTTGAAAATTCCCTAGAGGGGACCACGTTACATATAGTTATCCAAAATCATTTTTCCGTGGAATATAACTCATAGATCTCATTCTTAGCTTCTTTAACCCTATCATATTTAAGTAAGCTAACTAATAACCCAATTTCCCATACCTAGAATTGGCCAGCTAGGCCCACCAAGTTCCCTCCGGACATTCCAAATTTCGAAGCGAACTAGGAGAAGACCCAAGAAACCATGTCATGAATTTTTACCATGGTATTCATCTTAGAGTATAAAAAAAAATACTATTCAATTACAACTATTTCAATGCACCCTTACTGGTCATGTAGCAAAATGGTACATTGACTAGCCTTTTGCAGCACATGGAAACTTTAGCTCACTAGCTACAACTTTCCTACCATTTTTCCAACTCCTGGCTCATCATGATTTGGGCCTGGAACTCTTCACCCACTTCAAAAAACATCTACTATCCACATTTCAAGTCATATACATTAATGGAAAAAACATCATAACTTATGTAAAGCATAGTTTGAAGACAAAGTCGTCCTCAACTTGTTTTTTAGATCCCTCATATTAGAAATTTCAAAAGATGTGGAAAATTCATCCTCGCATAATGATGAAGAGGCCATTAGCAAACATCAATAGTCAGAGATTATATATACCCAATTTGGATACATATATCATGTGCTTCTAGACACCCCGCACCTTAGACTTATAGAGAGACACCATGCACATCTAATGCCGCTAATGGATATACTGGTCAATAACCCAAACCCAATTTAAAAACACCTACCAATACCCTGGATACTTGGTCAATGGCCAAGAATTTGATGATATGCAAAATTCACCTCCATTGCAACATATAGGATACTACCTCGATCAACCCACACCGATTCAAAATATGGTCAGTATGGTTAACCAATATCAACCCCCTCATGGAGGCTCATATCTTCCCCCAAAGGGAAACTAGTACTCCTCTTAGAATATGGATGTAATATCCTCTTCCAAGAATCCATATACCAATCAAGGACAAGGAAACCAATATTCTCGTTTCCCTACATAACAACAAAATAACCCACCAACACAAAATAGCATAAGGGTTAATATAGTGCAACCTTCTCTCATTCAACAACAACAATAAAAGGAGAAGTTGAAGCCAGCTAACCCACCTAATGTTTCTAAGAAAAAACCAAAGAGAAAACCAAAGGGAGAACCCAAAAAGGGGGCCAGAAACCACCAACAACCCCCATGGCACCAGTAAGGTGCAACCTTAACTAGATTCAAAACCAAGGATCAACCAAAAACAACCCACAAAAGAAAAAAAAGAACACAAGTCTACGGAGTAGTCATTATTTTTCTATCTGTGGGGAATATGGTCATTATACACATCATTTTCCTCAACTCCCTGACTTAAAAGGATACATAAATGAATTATATACCTAATATCAAAAGGAAAAAAATGATATTGCTAATAATCCATAACATAGTACACTTAAGTAATTTCATCCCTTAATATTCTTGCAACTGTTGGATACCTATACCAATAGGTTTCATATTTCATGATTGGCAAATTCAAGTGCCAAATATGCTCTACTTTGCTGCTAAAAAGGTTCCATATTTGCAAGAAAAGACAAGGTGTGTATATGCCTTCATACCCATTAAAGTTCTGATGGATGACCCAACAGTCTAATCTAGATCATGCCATGTTTTCAATTTATGTTGTAGAATAAAGAAAGAAATCTGTCCAAACTGTTTAATCTTGGCAGATCAGTGGTCAAGCAGAGAAACTAAGGTTCCCAACTGCTTAATCTGGGGCCTTGGAAGAAATAAGGGTAGTGCTAGATAGGAAATGAAAGCAAAAATCCAATGGAAAAGAAAAGGCACACAAGGGGTTTGCAAGTCCAAGTGCACCCTCCAAGAAGAAATAAAAAATGCTAGGCAAAATAGTTGGGTAGGTAGATGGGGTTGCAGAAGTGGTGTTCCTTCCAAGATCAACTTTGCTGACCAAGTACAAGCAAGGCAACACAATGGAGCATAACTAACTTCTCTTTTCCCTTTTGGACACCACTCATTACTAACACCCCTTCATAGAGTTGTGTACATCAAAGAGACTCAAAGCTTTATGTTGGTCCTTATGGCCTTAGAAGCCACATTTCTTGTGTAAAGTTCTTTTCATTTTGATCTACTCTTTACACTAAGTTGTTTTCAAGAAAAACTTAGTAGTATTGTTCCTCATTCACATTTTCACCCATATTAACCTCTAACTCTATTATCTAGCTCCCTATGCTTCACTTCCCCTACTATTATAACACCATTGTGTATAAACCCTTAACAATGTATAAATATCCCCTCCTTGGCATTATAGCCATAAGTTGCACTACTAGGGCATTGGATTAACATCTGGTTAAGCTCAAGAACCCAAGTCTAACCCCTTTTCTCCATCAGAACCTATCTACCTAGCCAACTATTTATTTTTGCCTAAAAAACCTTTGAAGAAAACCCTTTGTGCACCCTCATACCACTAAAAGGCAAAAATTTCATGAAATCTACCTTCCCCGCCTTATCCCAAGGTCGGGAGCCAGTATGCACCTTTTTCATGAAAAACCATCAAAAACCCGCCTATCCTAAGTTTTGCCTTCTTGTCCCTCATGCGAAAATTTCATAAAAAAAAACCTTGGTCTCTCGCCTTTTCCTAATGTCGTCGGGTAAATTTAATTTTCTCAAAAGAAACATTGGAAAAACCATTGTAAGTCATTCATAAACCAAAGGGTCCCACCGAGCGCACTTGCCAATAAATATTATTATTTTAAGCCGCCCGTTGACGTTATCCACCATGCAGTTTTCTGGCCCGATATCCGTCCGATCAAGCCTTTCCTGATCGACGGCTGTCATGTGTTTCAGAGGGGCCCGACGTCCGACATTTAACCGCCATTGACTTTACCCTCCGTGCATGTTCGCTTCTCGATAGCCATCAGATCTCCCGCATCAAATCCAATGGTTGTCGTGGATTTCGGAAGCGCCCCGATGACCGACAGATATCATCCGATATCTGTCAGACGATGATGTCACGCGGGGCCACGCGTCGCTCCCAAACTCTGTCGGAGCCCCTTCTGACAGATTCCTTGCTGTATAGGAAGGGGCCCGATATGAAGACACCTGTCCGCTCGCATCACCATCCCGTTGGCGCCTATGTCAGCGCCATGACCGTGCACCCTGTCCTCCATTCGTCCACCTGGCCGCCACCTCATCACCCCCGTGGACTGGTCTTAGTCCGCCACATCACCTGATGACGTCCTGCTGACGTCATCCGACCCGGACCCACTTGCTGACGTCATGCTGACGTCACTCAAAAAGCGCACCAATAAGCCAAAAAAGCCATATTTTGACGATTTTACGTGTTTTTATCACTTTTTGTAAAAAGCACCTCTGCTCTCTCTGCATGCGCATTACGACAAACAATTCGCCAACCAACTCCAGACCATCCACAGAAGTTTAGAGCACGCACCCAACTGCTGTTTTGTCCTGAGCAACTTTCTAAACAGGTATTTGCCCGTGAACCTCCATGCAACCTGGTTTATTCACTATAAATTGTAAAAAATACCCGAACACGACGGAAGCTTAAGAATTCACCACAAAACCAAACATACCCAACTCCCCCTTGAAGAATTAACGGTCAAATTTCACTGGCAAAGCCATTTCGCACTAAAATTTTAGTGAAAATCCTTCTTTGTTCGCGCAGTCGTGAACCACAGCCCATAACCTGCTCCTAATTATTAAAAGGGGTCTGCTAAACACTGTAAGAAGCCTTCTCAGAGAGCCCAACAGTATTCTATTCTGCTATAAATTTACCCTGCTACCCTGCATTCCTCTAAATCCCACTTTCTCAGATAGCACATTCATCAGTTGTCAAAAAGCATTCAAACAGACATGGACACCCCCTCGGCATCAGTAGCCCTCAATGTTACTCCCCTGAATGCCCCCCAAAGAGAGCTGGAGTGGCAAGATTTGGCAGACCTAGATTACCAAATCTCAGAGGATAGCCCATCCAAATGCAAGTTCCACATTCATCTGTTAAATGAGCTCAGAGCTAAGCACAAAGATGGAACAGATATTCTAGGCATTTGGGAGTCCTCCCTCCCAATCTTCAAGCTGCCTCAGGTCAACCAGTTCCCTGACTTGATTCACTTATGTGCTGTCTGCTATGACCCTATGCAGAGGGCTGTGCTCAACCCTTAATGTGTAGTAGTGTTTTATACCACCCCTGAGGCCATCAGGGAGATGCTCCAGTTCAAAACCGAGAAGAAGTTGGTTCCCTTGTCCCTGCTGGACCTGATCAACCAAGGAGCCAAGGTACTGACAGAAGCACAGATCCTAAAGCTGAATCAGTTATTTATCACAAACTCTGACACAGTGCTGCACCCTCCCATTTTTGATGGCTACCTAAATCAACTGGGTCTGGACCTGGCATATATGATAAGCTTAGTTTTGGGATACAAATCAATGGAGTTTATCGAGGAAACTGTATTAGTGATGATGACAATGTTTTCCCCTGGCAAGACCCCCATTTGTTATGATTATGCTACATACATCTCAGACAAGATACATGAGCAATTTCTACACTTGTCCAGAGAGAAGGTGTTCAGATACACCTCTTACATTTATCACCTCATTCTGTATCACCAACATGAGAAGTTCTCCTTTGAGATCAAGAGAACTAATGCAGTAGGCAACCCAAGGTCAGTGGTATACTGGACCTCAGTCTTCCACATCCTCACATACTCTCCATACACATATTCTGAGTTCATAGACTTATTCATCCATCCAGCTATGTCTCTCTTTTTAACCTCACCCCCTCCAAGACTGTCTGATGAGATGCAGAGGATTCTGCAGCTATCCAGTGCCTACAGCATAGGGGATTGGTACTTTTACCAACATTTCACTGTGATCAGAATATATGGGTGTGAGCTGTGCCATACAAATTGCCCAGGTATGTGCCTATGAGACTCTTTGCCTTGGAATATTTCAGGCAATTTGGCAATGCCGATATGGTGCACTTTGCAGGAAGGGGCAAAAAGGCACAGCTTAAAGTGCGAAACCAACTTGGCCACTTTATCCTAAATAAAAGAGAGGGATGGAAAGAGGCAGACAGGATGGTAGAAGGCCTTGGCCTGAAACAAAGCTTCCTTTGGAAGCCATATGACCCTAACAACTTCATATCCTTGAAAAGGCAGAAATGCAAACTCTCTGGCTATGAGCATGTGAGCTTGCTCCACATTCAAAGACATGCCAACCAACCAAAGTGGAGAAGAAACACACTGGAAGAGCCAGTCACCCAAGAAGAACTAGTTGAAAGAGCTAGGAGGCATTTGTTAAAAATGGCTGACTTGGAATCTCCTTCTCAGGTACTTACTCTGCCAAAGCCTCAAATAGGAGCAGTTGCTTCATCTTCTGCAACACAGCAAGAGGCAGTGCAAACCACAGATCAAGGGCAGAGCAAAGGCAAGGAAAGGGTCATGGAAGAACAACAGGGTCAACATGATCAACACCAGCAGCCCCAACAGGAACAGCAGCAAGGAGACCAACAGGGTCAGCAAAAGCAAACAGGAGAGGCCCAAATGGCCACCAAAGAACAGACAACACCAATGGCACCTCCGAGGCAGGATTCTAGGGTTGACTCCTCCGTCCTCCAAACCCCTCAAAGGGAGGACGTTAGTAGAAAAAGGGAAAGGGAGACTCCCCTCACTGAATCACCTGAGAAGAGACAAAGGTTAAATCCCTTCTCAGAAGAGGAAATGCCAAGCATGGAGGCTTCTACCAGCTCCTTGCAACAGGAGCAAGACAGGGCAGCATTGGGAGAAGTGAGCTCCTCAGCTCAACAAAATGGAGCAGGAACAAGCATCAAACAACAGTTTAAAGATGCAAAGAGAAGGAGTGAACCACTGAAGATTCAGCTCTACAATCACCTACTGAATATGGCTCCCTCAAACCAACAAAGGCTCATGTCCGCATTTGATGTGCAGGAGGGAAAGATGACCATGAGCCACTTCACTCCAATAGTGCAGCAACCACAAACAGCTGCAGACTATATTAGGACCAATCTGGAGGTCCTGTCAAAAGACATCCACCCAATGGATCAAATTGAGCTCCACAAACAGACGGGTGAGATGGTCTATGCCACCTTGGCTGATACGACTTTAGTCAACTACAGGCTGCAAAATAGCCTGAACAATACTGCAGTGCAGCTTGAGTTGGAAAAATCTTCCTCTCAAGCTAAATATAACAGGATCAAAGCCTTAGAGGAAATAATAATAGAGTTTGGGCATGACCCCAATGATGTTAAGGCTGTACAACAAGTCCTCAAGCTGAGGGATGCTGATATGGCAGCAATAAAGAAGAAATTGAAAATCCCACCAACTCTCCACCCACAAATGGATGAGGTTTCCCAGTAGAGGCAAGAAAAGGGTGCAGCTTCCTTACTAATGACATTATACAAGGAGCTCATTGAAAGACAAGAAAAGCTGCATGAATCAGAAGCCACATTGGAAGCAGTATTGCAGCAGAAGGAGGCAGGGAAAACCTCACATCCACCTCCAGGAATAATAAACCTTGAGGAAACCCCTCAAGACACTGCCCCTCCCAGCCAACAAGTGCAGCAAGAAGCTCCAACTACCACAGCACCAACCACCTCAGCACCGACAACAGAGCAGGTTGAAAGCCTGGACATGCAGAAGCTGAGGAAAGAAATACAGGTACTGGAGTCCCAGATGTCTGAGCTAAGCCAAGCCCAGGACAGCCTGGAAAAAATAAATGAGAAATATGACAAATCAAAGCAAAATGTGGCTGAGAGGGAAAGGGAGGTAAAGGCCCTGAAGAAGAGGATTGCTAAGCTAGAAAAAGAGCTCACATTGGATAAAGTCACGGCAGAGTTCAAGAGGGTCATCTGGACCACCATTGGCCAGTCAATAACAAACCAGTGGGAATATATTGAGGCCATATATGAGCAAGTGGCACTCATTGCCAGAGCACGAAAAGAAATGCAGAGGGAAAGGGCATCTCTAGGCAATATGCCTGAGATTGCCCCTAAGATAACAGAAGTGCTGAACTACAGAACAAGTTCCCAGCTGGTAAGAATGGGGATTCGAAACAGGACTGAGACTATCTCCCTAATCAGAAGAGTCCTGACAATGAGAAACCTGATTCAGACCCTGGACAGAAGAATCTAGGATATGCAAGCTGATATCAACAAATTTCAGAACAGGTTTATGACCTTACAGGACATAGGGCTCCCCAGCCTATTGGACCCTTAAGGAAAACTACTCTCCCACGAGAAATATGTCAAGAGAGTAAGCAATTTTGCAGCAACACATATTGCAGAGGCACCTAGTACATCTTCAGAACCAGGCTCAGTAACAGGGCAAATTCTTTTTGATAGAGTAGATAATTTATTTTTTATTAGAAATGAAATTGCACATTTATTTGATGAGCCCCCTCACTTTTATAAGTATACAGAGGCTGAT
>APFE030163641.1:28975-39494 GCA_000404065.3 Pinus taeda
AAAACTCCATTAAAACAGTAACAAACCTTACAGAGAGAGCCCTCTCTGATTACAGCTGGGCTAGAAGCTGTAGTCCAAAGATTGGTTAGTAGTTACCCCGGCCGTATTCCCTTGGGAGTCAAAGGGAACAACCTGGGTGTTAACATAATGGCGACTCCACTGGGGACCTGAATCATTTTGTTCATCACTGTAAACCCCGCTTTCTGGAGAAAGTGCTCCTTTTCTTCAGAGATTTTCATGATTAGTTCTGATCTTCGATGGTGGACAGAGATCAAGCACTCCAAAGTAAAGACATCCACTTGGCGACTCCACTTCATTTTCATTCAAGACTCCACTGAGGAACGAACCAATTCTACAACCAAATAGTCCATATTCCAAAGCATTATCAGTAAGACAGGATGACCGGGTTTGTGGAAGATCTTTCATTTGATAAAGCTTTAGATTTATTCAGGGAGAGTTTATCAAAATTTGAGCTTGATGAATAATTTTTCAGATTGATGTTGTTAAAAACAACAGGAGGCTCACATAACCTTTTTCTTGATTTAGTTGTTGAAAGATATGAAAATGAAATTGAATTCTTGCAATCTCAAATCCAGTCATATCATTTTCGCGATCCTGAAGCATTTTTTCAAAATCTTCTTTCCCCAAGTCATGAGGAAATAGTACTACCTTCTGACTTACAGATTGAGGATAATTATGTTTCCAAGGCAAAGACTGAAGATTTAGTTGCAGGGCGTATTACCAAAGAGGCAACTATTCCATCCGACCAAGAAGGCCTAGAAGAAGCTATCCCACATAATGTTTTTATTGATCCTATAGCAGACTACATGGAACTGCTTCTTAACTCAAGTTCTTTAGCATGCTTTATCCGTGAGGACCCAATACATCATCAGTGACCTTTCTATACCACAATTTTGATCATAGGGGCACATGACCAAATAGTGCTTCCAAGTTCATTAACAATCAGTGATCCAGTTCATCTCTTTTTTCAGTTGCTTAAGTGGCTGCACTGGTTATTTGATTTCACCTGACAGCAAAGTAAGTGCTGGTTAGGATAGGTAGGTAGGATTAATAAGGCAACCGGCAAAGGGAATTTTGCAGAGAATAGCATCAATTAAAGACCAAGGCATACTGACCTGCTGTTCTTGACTTTTCGCGAGGAAAAGCCATCCCCAAGTGGAGCCACTGTTAGCCTCCTGCTCATAGCAGGTATTCACCTTTCGTGATCAACATATTTATAGGCCAAATATGTCATGCTTTGCTTACAACAATGTTCCATATTTGAAATTTGCTACTGTGGCAAAGAGGGCACAAAATCCTTAGGCACAAAAGTCATTTGCATGTATTCTTGAGGACCATGGACCAGGCACTATTAAACATTTCTCAGGCATGGACATGCTGTTATGACTGATATAATGGCAACTTCTTGGAGGACATTGAGACCCCTCATCATCTTTTATTGTTACATTACTTTATAGCTCAAGGATTGGTCGATGACCAAACACTACCAATCACTTCTCTACGCACATCCTCTTACATCACCTCAAGAACACCACTGTGCACCATCCAAAGTCATATGAGCATTTGTCTACTATTTTTTACTTTGCCAAAAGAGGCTTGCTAGTATTGATAATTCAGATTTAGTTGTGGATGTCAAGTGTGCTTCCTTTGGGTGCATGTGTTTCCTCTTAAAATTCTATGCTCCAGCAGTTTTGCCACTTCTTTTTGCCTGACAGCAACAGTACGGAATAATGAGTTGAAAGCGCTGTGTTTTTCAGTCTTGACATTGATTGTCAAAGACAATATTCATGGAAAGGAAAAGCTGGTTGAAGCTGGGGGTCTTAAGCAAATCATCAGATATATGGACCGAGGGCCGGATGTTACAACAGCTGCCATAACCCTCCTGTCAGAGTTGGTGAAGAGTAAGAATATACTTGAACAGTTGGGTCAAGAATGTGGTGCTATCTTGATGCTGGTTACAGTTTCTGTAAGGGGTAATCATCCAGAATTGGCAACAGATATTGAGAGTATCCTTGATCAACTTTCTTAGGATGGTGATTCTTATCATGAAGAAAACATTAAAGCAATGGTTAAGGCTAACTGGTGCAAGCCATTTGCTGACTGTCTTTACAAGGGCTCCCAAGGCTCCAAGTTGGCACTGGTGTAAGTGGCTTCAAGTCTTGAACAATATGTATGAGTCATTGCTCGAGCCATATAAGCACTTGGAAATATTTCCCAACATCAATGCTGTATGGGCATTTCTCATAGTAGAGGAGTACTGTCGACTGGGTATAACATACTTTTGCATAGCACCAGGATCAAGATCATCTCCGCTTGCTGTGGCAGCTGCACAAAATCATCATGTCTCATGTATCTCATGTATCGATGA
Organism: Pinus taeda; assembly: GCA_000404065.3. Lineage (NCBI taxonomy): Eukaryota > Viridiplantae > Streptophyta > Pinopsida > Pinales > Pinaceae > Pinus > Pinus taeda. The sequence goes on from APFE030163641.1 coordinate 31,365, forward strand.
GCATTCTCATCTAACCTATGCATCACCCCTGATGCATCTTCTTACACCACTATCATCTGTTGTTACTCCAAGGCAGGGCATGGAACCCAGAAGAGGCTTACAGGTATCTGGACGAGATGATTATGGAGGGGGCAAAGATTGCTTAGGAGTTTTAATGCTGAGGAAGCAGGGGATTGTAATTATACTTCGAAGGTTCAAGGTTTGCATATACTGACCAAACCCAATTCACACAAACGTATATACACAAACAGAAACAAAGCACTGATCTGTTATGGAACGACACAATCAGAGGTTATGTAAAGAATGGTCTCTAGGACAAAGCTCTAAGGATGTATTATCAGATGCAACGCGCAGGCATAGATCCCGACAAGTCGATATTTATTTCTGCAATCAATGCATGCGGAAAACTAGCGAATTTTCAAACAGGCATAAAGATTCATGAAGATATCATCGCAAGGGGTTTTGAAAATGATGTTCTTGTGGGTACTGGGCTTGTAAACATGTATGCAAAATGCGGGAATGTCAGCGTGGCCCACAAACCTTTTGAAAGAATGCCTAAACGAGATGTTGTGTCATGGAATGCAATCATTGAAGGGTATTCCCAGGATGGCCATTCCCATAAAGCATTGGCATTCTTCAATGAAATGCAAGCCCAGGGAATAAAACCCAACTTAGTCACCACGGTTAGTGTTCTGTCTGCATGTGCCCATTTATTGGATCTGAAACAAGGTAAGCAGATACACGGATATGTAATAAGAAATGGCTCAAGTAGTGTGGCTATGAGATTCATATCATCGCGTACAAAAATCAACATTCCAACAAAGGGATGTACATGTTACTGATGCGGCAAAATTAGAGTGAAGGATGGGACTGTCATGGTAGGCTTCATCTGCCCTGGCTTGCCTGATAGGATGGATATGTTCCAATATTTCCTACCTTCTTCTCCATGCCTACGCAACTCTCCATCTCCCATTGAAAATTCCTTCCATCCCACAAAAATTCTGCAATCTTATCATCCTTATTTTTATTTCTATGGTCGTTGTTATGCTCCCACCTCCAGTGTTGTTGATGCGGTAGTTAATCAGCAGCGTAGGTATCAAGTGAAGATAGCGAGAGAAATTTCAGCATGTGCCAATGATACAAATGAACAGTTTAACGATTCAATCACTTCCTTACCTGCAACATTAAAAAATAGGACATCTTTTCTCAAACATAATCCGCTATAATGAAAATATTGGTGATTTTACAATGGATGACTCTTCATACGAATTCTTAATTGTAAGTGAAAAAGGGTGTGGCCTTTTTGTCTTGAGCTTCTTGTTCGTTATGTGGCAGATCTGATTGCCATGATGGATAAGGGAGCAATCACCGTAGTGAATATTCTTTTTATATATATATATATATATAAGCACTACCTGCGCGCAGACGAATTTTATATCAAGGTCCGCTCACTACAGGCATTGGGTTTCTTTTTTATTACTAGACCTGAATTCATGATGGAAAAGGCGGTTGACAGATCATTGATCCACTTGTCCTCCAGGTTTGGAGATTATCGGAAGGATGACACTTCTTCCTTTAGTTTTTCACCGACATTTGAAATATTTCCTCAGTTCGTCTTCCACTTATGACGTTCTCAGTTTGTTCAGGTTTTCAATAACAGTCCAGATGAGACTGCATATTTTCCGATGATCTTGAACAGGGAGAATGTCGGCAACTCAGTTATGCTTGTTTCACTGTAGTTATTTTTTGGAACGACTATTGCACAATGGCGAAATGCTGGCTACCAGAACCAACCAGAACATCAGGGCTTTTTTGAGGCTACCACGTTGACTGCTACAGAGATATTGTAAAGAAGAAGCTAAGCAAAGCTTTAGATATGATTCGTCGAATTGCAGAAGAGGACCCTGATGAATCAGATGCAAAGGGAATTTGGTCATTCTCTGGCCATTTTGCATCGTTTCAGTCCAGATTAGCTCCAGACAGCAGGATTTCAGCCTCAGCATGCTACCAGTACACAGTCCTCCTTTACTATGCAGTTTTGATTCATTTTTGATAAATATTTCGATCGGCCAAGGCGCCGAAACCTCCAGAAGCCTGCAGAAAGCGCCACAGCAGCTATTTTTTCCATAAAGATATTAAAAAAGGTGATTGAACAGTTCAAAGACCTTCATCAAAGTCAAAGAGGTGACTCTAAGCCTTTAAAACTCACTAGAACATAGTTAAAGCTATTAAAGACTATTCATATCAGATTTTAGAGGATTCAATGCCCTGTTATTAAAAATACAGAGTATCGAGCCACATTTGAGGGCAGTGCTGCAGGCCAAACACGCAGTAATGACTATGAGGCCAGCGCATGGCTCAAGTGACACTTTTTAATCCATTTTTGAGGCTGCTACCTCATGCGCAGCCTTAGATATTTACTCCAAGATGCCAGCTGCCCTAGCTCAGCTCATATAGTCTTTCATGCATTTATTTTTTAGTACAATTTAGCAGCAAACACTGATTTACTTCAGATCTGTTTGGATCGGTTTGATAGATATTTTGAGATATTTTCCTTGAGATCTTATCCACAGATCTAAGTCTGTAAATATTTTCTATAAAAACCACCCTATGGACTGTTTTAAGGGTGAGAGGTGTTTGATCGATAATCTGATTTTCATACTTGCTGTGTACACTCTGAGAGATTTAATAAACAGAGCTTGCTGGAACATGTGTGTTTGGACTGTCTAAATGTGGATTCGATGGCTGAAGAACAAGACTACAGAATTCTCGTGTTTCCTCATGGACTAATAAGTTTTCCTCATCTCTTTCTATAGTTGCTATGTTTGCTATTCTATCTGTTGTCATGATCTAAACTTGCAGTAAAAAAATAGTTCAAATGTCACTTAGCCGTGCTGCCCTAATTCCTGCTTTTCTCTATGTTTTCCTTCTAAATTAGCCTATAAATATGAATTCCTCTAGGCTCATATTTGCACTAGTTTCCTCCGTATATGAATATTGTTGTAGGAATTTCTTAATTGCTCCTATAGGATATTCATTCACGTTCCCTCTGTTAGCATGAATGAAAATTACTTAGTTGTCTTTCATTCCTTGACATCCGTTTCATCCTCATTCAAACCTGATATTATTCCTTGTGTAGCTATCCTACTCTGTAGTCCCTTATTTTCCAAAGAAAACACATCTTTTAGTCTGCATCCTTGACTCCATGCCCAATGTTCTAAACCTCTTGCGCTTCGCATGCCAACTTCGCCTGAATAGATCATTCATCCCGCCAAACTCAAAACAAAAAACCATGTGCATAATAACTAGCCTAAAATCATTTCCTAAACAAAGCTAAATCCCGAAGAGAGAGCCCTCTCTGACTGCTGGTAGGCTAGGACCGGCAGTCCAAAGATTGGTCTGTGGTTACCTCGGTCGTATCCCTTAAGGAACCTGAAGGGACAACCTGAGTGTTAACATAATGGCGACTCCACTGGGGATCTTCAGGATCTAGAGGTGACTGTATATCTACCAGGAATTGCACTCAAAATCTGAACATCAGTCAAGAAACCTTCAAAACTGCTCCCATACAAACATCCGCAGCTTTAAGGTAGAGCTGACTCAGATATCCTTTATACCCAATACAGATACACAGAGTCCTTTCAACCTCCTATCCAATCCTTGCTATACAAATCTTTCAAAAAACTCAAAAAGGACTAGCTCAGAAGCTGGCTCCCAAGAAGAATCTTCGGTACACTAGGGCTAATCCTGACCCCAACCCTCCTACTGTCTTCGAAAATCCCAATACAATCCCCAAACTAATTAGGAATCAGCAAAAACAAGATAACCTTGCTGACCTTAGTCCAGAGACAGATCACCCTAACCCCATCTCCACTCCAATCAAAGTCCTATTTCGTTCTACCCCTAATTCCCCTAGCTCTCCATCAACATCTCAAAGCCCCCCACCCACTTCTTCTTCTCCTACACACATTCCCTTGACCAACACTCTAAATCCCTCTATACCTGTTACCCCTGTGGTACCCACTGTTCCTTGTGCCCCAGTTGCCTTTATCAACCCCCAAAGTCTTGTGAATATGGCTATGAGATATGCACCTCTGCAACTACCTGCCAATCCTGTGGCCTTACCTCAAGATTACCAGGCCAAAATCTCATATTTTGACTCCACTGGCCCGTATTCAGCCATTCAGCATGCTAAGAGAATGCAAGATCATTTTGAAAATTATGAGATAGATGATGACACTGTAAGGATGAGAATATTTGTCCAAAGCTTAACAGGGGATGTGCGAACCTGGTTCAGATCACTTCCTGCGAACACCATCAACACCCCTGATGAGCTTTACCAATCCTTCACAACTAGATGGGAGAAAAAGAAGGACCCTCTACATATACTTGGTGAATATGATATGATTAAAAGAGGTCCTCAAGAGACAATTTTGGAATACTGTGCTAGGTTTAATAATGTATATAATGCAATACCCCAAAACCTAAGACCTCCCCTTGACTTAGCCTTATATAAATTTCCAGATGGATTTGACCCAGACATGGCTTACCAACTAAAAGAAAGAGCCCCTCAAACCCTTGAATAAGCTTAGAAGGTTGCTGTAACAGTTGAGGCAAACCTGATTGCTAAGAGGAACAGGGCTAGACTAGAAAAGAGAGTTGCCTTTAAGGAGGAACCCTCAGCCTTTGACCAAAAATTAGATGCAATAAATTCTGGTATGAAGAGGTTGGGCGACAGGGTAGAGTCTATGGAAAGAAAGTCTTCATGGGAGGAACCACCAAATAATTCTAACAGGAATCCAAACTTTAGGAGGAACCTAAACCCTAGTGGGGGCAAAGCCAACAATGATCCAGAAATAAGGCCTCCATTTCAAGAAAACTATGTTGAAACATCCACATCAGAAGAACAAGTGGATGACACCCATATCCACCTAATGGGTCTTGATGATGAGCACCAAGTCTTCCTAAGTCAAGAGGATCATGAAGAATAAGACAGCAAATAGTTTCAAACAAAGTCAGGAGAATCATTTGATTTCAAACAAGGCTATGACACAGCTATCTATGAAGTCCATAAACAATATAAACTACGAAGCAGGACTGTAAACATAACACAGCCTGAGAAAACCAAGGATAGACTACAGCCCAAGAGTGCCATGGTAACCGAACCAATGAATGCAACTGATTCACTCACTAAGGAAGTAACTATTGAAGAAATCACTGAACAAACACCAAATCCACCAGCTACATCATCTGTACCTTCCAACCCAAGCAAAAGGCCTCAAGAGGTAATGGAGAAACATAAGCCCCAAAATCAAGAGGAAACCTTACCAAATAAAGAAAGGGGGCTCACCCATAGCACTAAAGTCCAAACTGAGAAACCCTTTGACTTGGAAGCCGAAATTGGAAAACTAAAAATAGCCATCCCTCTGGCAGAGCTAGCCAAGAATGAAATCTATAAACAGCAGATTGAGAAGTCCCTCCAACTCACTCAAAACAAAGACAATGTCAATGTGTTGGATGACAGCCCTGAATTACTATTTGGCCCAGAGGTTGATGGAAAAATAGCAGGCTCAGGGATCCTACCCTTTTATGTCAGCTTGCATATACATGACAAAATATTACACAATGCAATGTTTGACTCAGGTGCATCTCATAACCTAATGCCAAAATCTGTCATGGAAAGGTTGAATTTAGATATTACTAGGCCATACAAGGACCTGTTCTCATATGATTCCAGCCAGGTCAAATGTCTAGGCCTGATAAAAGACTTGTGTGTATCCCTGGTCCAATACCCAAACAAAACAATCTTGATGGACGTTGTTGTTGCTGATATCCCACCCAAGTATGGGATGTTATTGTCAAGATCATGGGGGGCCAAACTCCAAGGGTCCCTTCAATTGGACATGTCTTATGCTACCATTACAATCTTTGGTCAACCCAAGAGATTATATAGAGAGTCTCTGATGAAATACATGGTCAGCACTGCAGAGAAGCCTCAAAACTTCCCCATATATGCTGTCCATTCTGACATAGACTCATATATCCTTTTCAATGACAATATAGGTAACAAAAACAATGAAGAAACTCACATAACTAAAACAAATCAGCCTGCCAGTCAAGGAAATCCTGGAATACTAACACTGGTTGAATCAAAGAATGCAAATGTTCAAGATTACAAAACAAATAATAGTGAAACCAGGATACCTGAACAGGATCAGAAGTTAAATAAACAAACTGCTCCTCAAGAAACCAAAACAATCCCACCAAGTGAGAAGGATGCAATGAAAGCCAAACCAAAAAACCAGCTAATACTCCAACTCACAAATCCAGGCCATAGAGATATTATTCAAACCCCCCTCAAAAAGGAAACTCTATGGTTCCTAGAATTTGATGGGTCAGTTAACAAATTAGGGGCAGGAGCAGGAGTGTGGGTGCATAATAAACAGAACAGCCATGCAGAGGGCAGAGCCTACAGACTAAACTTCAAATGCACCAACAACATGGCTGAATATGAGGCCCTTCTACTAGGCCTCAAGTTAGTACAATCCCTACAAGCTACAAGATTATCAATCCTAGGGGATTCAGACTTAGTTATCCAACAGGTCAAAGGCAATTTTGTCACCAACAATAAAAGACTCAGGGCTTACAGGTCTGCTGCCACTGAGCTACTAAAGTCTTTTACTGAGTTCCAGATTACCAAAGTTCCTAGGGCTCAGAACCTTCATGCTCGTAGTCTAGCCACGTTTGCAAGTACTTGCAAGCTCCCTTTTGAGCCCCACCACTATTTTACAACTGAAGTAAGACACAGACCATCAGTCTCAAACAATATAAAGGATTGGCAGGTGTTTGACAATGACACACAAATCAACAATTTTCTGACTTTACAAGAAGAATTTTCAGGTCCGAACATAGACACTGAGTCAGCAAGTCAATCACAAATACTTAAGATAGAAAATCAATCACAAATACATGGTGAACACAACAACCAAGTAATATCACCCAAAACAGCCAATCAAATGCTACATCCTACAATCTTCAACCAACACAACATACAAGAAATCCAATAGGTTGAATATGAGGAGATAGCTGAGTATGAAACTAAGGTGATACAATTAAAGGATAATTTTCTTCCTATAGGCTTAGCTCCTTTGGAAGACATTTTTGACTCCAACGATGTTCCCAATAAACCAAAATTGCAGCCCCTAAACACTACGGAGGAGCATAACATTGGGACAGTTGAACAGCCCAAAATTATAAAACTGTCTGCTGCATTACCTCCTGACCAAAAGCCCAAATACATTGACCTTTTTAAGGAGTTTCAAGATGTGTTCGCATGGAGTTATGAGGACCTAAAATCCTATGACATCTCTATAATACAACACACCATCCCACTAAAGCCAAATCAGAAACCTTTTAAACAAAAACTGAGGAGAATTAATCCTATGCTCCTCCCAGCAATGGAACAAGAGGTACAAAAAATGTTCAAAGCAGGCATCATAGCACCAATTAGATTTTCTGATTGGATTTCAAATTTGGTCCCCACAAGGAAGAAAACTGGGGAAATCAGGCTCTGTGTTGATTTGAGAAACCTCAACCAAGTATCATTGAAAGACAACTATCCACTACCCAAGATGGATCACATCCTACAGAGAGTAGTGGGGGCCTCAAGGATTTCCTTGCTTGATGGGTTCTCAAGTTTTAACCAGATCTTAGTCCATCCTGATGATTAGGACAACACTGCATTTACAACCCCATGGGGGACCTTTAAATATGTTAAAATGCCTTTTGGTTTGAAAAACGCAGGGGCTACATTCCAAAGAGCAATGGATATTGCTTTTTCTAAAGAAATCCATGATTTCCTTGTCATTTATTTGGATGATCTCACACCTTTTTCAAAATCTGACCAAGACCATTTGAAACATTTGAGGCAGATATTTACAACATGCAGGAAATATGGAATCTCTTTGAACCCTAAAAAATCCTTATTTGGTCTAGAGAAAGGGAAATTACTGGGTCACATTATTTCCAAAGATGGTATCAGAATTGACCCAAACAGAATCCAGGCTATCCAGCAAATGCCCCATCCAAGGAATATAAAAGAATTACAAGGCTTTTTGGGGAAAATCAACT
>APFE030163641.1:59243-75488 GCA_000404065.3 Pinus taeda
TCGCATCTCTGTATTTATGGTTATCTCTGTAATCTATTGCGTTCCTGTTTAAATCTGGATCACAGTCACATGTTGAATAAGAAAAATGTCTACACCCATGGGGTATAGAACCACCTGATCTTCATTTTCCTCTCATAACTATGTAGCATTGTTTCCATTATCTAACTCACTTCTTTCATTAATAACACATTCATCATCATTTAAAATGAGCTCACTATTTTGAATTTCCATACATACAATTTCAGAACTCATAATTTGATAATTTTCTTCACAAAATAAAGAATGAGGAGATAAAAGGGTTGATGAAAAGTTTAATTGTTCATCCTTTTCTTTCCCTCAGTGTTATCACGAAAAATTGATCATCTAGCCATAACTTACTAGATGGATTGAAGTACACCATGTAGGGGAAATTTTGCCATATTAAAATTGCTTTCACTATAAGAAATTACATAATAAACCACATTTGTTAAGTTATTTCTGGTTAAATCCATGAGGAATAATTAAATAAATCATTATTTATTTAATTATCTTCTAGGAATAATTAATTAGACCACTATTTAAATAATATTCCTTGTCATATTTGACCCAATCATGAGAAATAAGTAGATAAATCATTATTTTTCTTATTTTTCTCTAGGAATAATTAATTAATTATTATTCAGTTATTATTCCTTGTCACATTTGACTAAATCCTCTAGGAATACTTAAAAAAATCATTATTTGTTTATTATTCCTTAACCACAATCCTTGAGATGATAAATAAATCATTTATTTATTATGTCCAAATAAAAGTAGTTAACCAATTTAAATACTTTTTCCCTTCAACCAAACATAATAAAATACCCCAAATGGTTAATTTTAGATTTTGGTTAATAATATTATATTATTTTCCATTATTCGAGAATAACCCAAAATTTTTTGAAAATTGGAGGGTTTTACATCCGTTATTCACTTTGGGTCATTTTCATTATTGCTCTCACTATTGTAACTTTGATTATAATAATTGTCGCTTGCCATTTGCTTTTTCCATTTGAGTTCCCATTGAGATGAAACATTTTCTGATGGGTTTACACATTGTAGAGAGGAGAGACTTTATAGATCTGAAGACATTGAGCATAGCCAAAAACCCATCCCACAGAGGGGGACTAGTAACATAATTTGTTCCCTTCAAACGTGTCACATAATCAAATATATTCTTTATATCTAGTTTTCATTGGATAATTGGAGTTATTTGCGCTTAATTCCTTATTTCATTTTGTTGTTTAACTATTTCCATTGCATAGATAAGGACATTGGCAGGTTTTTGTTTCTATCACTTGCTGCAGATCCACATTGTTTTATAGCCATTTTTTTTCTAAGTAAAGGCTAAATCTATTAATAAAGAGAAAATATTTACAAGGAGGTCAAGACCTCAGAGGAGGCTGAAGCCATTCAACAACACTGACCCAGAGAACATAAGACCAGATAACTAGATGACCAGATAACCCGATAACCCATTTCCGAGATTGAGATGACCCAACACATAATTCCTAGAGTGCATACATACAAAAAAATCTGGCCAAGGTGGTAAACAACATTACAGGGCATGTGAGAATTGTGGCCATGATATTTTCTATGCTTCCCTGATAACCATATGCAAAACTGAGAAAAAACAAGGGCCTACTAGACTTACCGAGCCATGACCTGATACAGAGCATATGACCATGAGAGTTGATAACTATGCCAAGCCAAGACCTGCTACAAAACATGATGGGAAAAGCCAGAATAGCATAACACATAGGATAGAAGAATTAGAAGGGAAAATACAACAGTTGGCACGGTTCCGAAGGCATCATGCATTTTGCAGAGGGTCTCGAGCGTCCTTCTCTACCCAGCATGGAGAGCCCATCCACATGTCATCGACATTGTCCCCGGCGCCCGTGTCACTGCCACCTGAAGGAGCTGCCAGACATAGATTTCAATCAGATGGGTGCGCCGGATCGACCGCTGTCAAATTGTTCTGAGCATTGTCTTCTGGAGGCTTAGGGACCTCAGGAACGTTCCCCTCAACCTGCAAGTCTCCATGATTAAACAAAGTTCCTACCTCATCTCCCTGGAGCACGCTGTCATCCTGAGACTGCAAGGGTGAGGTATGGACAGAGATGTTGGGCCTGTCTTCTTCCTCAGCCAGAATGAACGTAATGCTAGCTAAAAGATTCGGTCTATTGAGATGATTGTGAAATTTAAAGCGGGTGGTTTGGAATGAATTATGCGGGAAGGGCTTACCATGATCAGAGGATGAGGAAGCTGATGCTAGAGGTATGATGTTTTGAGGAGCAGGCTGAGAACAACCACGATTACCACTAGTGTCTCCATGGCGAGAGCAAGCACGGCGGCGCACCATCGTCAAGAGAACGAAGAGACCTGAGGGAAGAGATGAACAAGACCAGACAGAACAGGAACGAAGGTGGGCAAGCCAGGTAAGGAGCTTACACTGGAGTAACCACCTGGCTACCAGAGCACCACAGGGATGCAGGAATAAGGACAGGCTGATGAAGAGTGACCCGATAAGAATGACAACCGAAACCACAGATGAAGCCATTAAAATAACAACCTGCGAAGAGTCTCGAACAGGGAACACATTCAATATTGAATGCTTGACAAACTGCCGGTACAAAGAGTGATTGATATCATCCGCGGGAGGAGATTGAAGGCCATGCAGGATTTCCAGGTGCATATCCTGCTGCCGGCTTGACATGCACCTACATTGAATGAGCCTCGAGAGCACCCGCATTCAGGTGTTTTATAGCCATTTTAACTATTGAGGTTATTTTTCATTCACAATCTAAATTGGTTTGTTTTATACACCTTTGAGAAGAAAACACTCCAACACTTAGTAACTTAACATTTCACAAGAATGTTGCAAATTTTCTTGAAACTCAAAAGATGAATCATAATTTTATACGTGAGGATATTGATTTACTTCAATTTCAAGCAAGAGAAAAGGCACTATTTGCTAGAATTTTTATTGAATATGATGCCAACTAGTTTGTACTTCATCATCCTGATGGTTAAAAGGGTTCTCATGAATAGCCTCTATAATCTCATCATCCATAAATTGACCATATTCATAAATTTTTTCCAAATCCTTAATAAAATTGTCAAAATGTGTGCAAAAATGTTTTACCAACCAAAAAGAAGGATGATTTTCTTTATATCTCTCATAAAATACTATATGAAAATATTTAGGAGAATATAAACAATCATTTGGCAAGCTTTCATACCATGATTGTGAATTTTCCTCTAAGGATACAATGAAAATATTCATAAGACAATCTTTGTGAAATTTAACATTAAGCTTCCATTTATGCATATGAAACCTAATCAGATGCAAAGCATCATAATGTCATTTTTGACCTTCAAATCTAGATATATCGTTCTTCCAACCTACACTAGGCATGAGATTTGGAAATCCTAGAATATGAATGTGATGCATAGGAGCATACCTTGTATATTTGTGATCCATCTTGAACTAATATAATTGCTAGTGAAACCCTAACTTCTAGATCCTACTTCCAGTGGATTACTTGGATTTGGTTGAAACTTGATTGGAGTCGCTAGGTGAATGGTTCAACCTTCATATGTTTGACTGTTTTCCCTCGTCATCAATCAGATCTAAAACTTGATGATCCTTTTTAGGGAATATAGAACTTTTCAATCCCCACTATGGTCGACAGAATTTTATCACTCCGTAATTTCCCTAGGCTGAGGAGAGAAACCCAGAGGTAAACACAAACTACTTTTGAAGCTGGGATCTATCCCTTCCCACTTAATAGAGGGCTCTCTCTATCTGATTTGGATTTCCTTTTTTAAGATCTTATGCTAGATATTATTACACAGTATTTTGTCACACCTCCTGCATGTTAGGATATTCGGACACATAGGAAATAGTTAAGTATAACTTGGACTAGTGTAGAGTTAGGTAAAGTGTGTTTCTTTAGTATGTACTTTGTAACTTACAATCTGACGATCACAATATGTAGTGATCTGACGGTTCGTTCTCTCCTCGGTATTACCGACACTTGATCGTGGCTTAACACTCGATTGGTCAATGATCTCTATTTAAAGATCATGGAGGGTCATTTGTAGGGTAACCATCCATGAGAGAAGCTTATGTAAATTTTCATTCTTTTATTAATAAATTTCCTGAAGTGGCCGCATTGGCTCAAGTCGTGGACTGTTTCCCTCCTTGAGGGTTTTAATCACGTCAACAATACTGGTGTATTGATCTATGATCTATTTGTGAGTGGTGTCCATGGTTTTATTTCTGAGGAACTTACCCTATAAATTCCTACATGGTATCAGAGCTATTTGAGGGTCACATCCATTGGTGATCCAAATCTAAAGCCGATAGAACTGCATCCAACTGTCGTTTCCTAGATCTACTGTTACCAATTGCTTTCAAGTCGAGAGGAATACTCTATTTTGTTAGGAGCATCTGTTTCAGTGAGGAACTCCTTTCGTTTGACGCGAAAAGGTTTCTACTAGCCCTAGCTACGTTAATTTTAAGATCTAGAGATATACAGTGTTTATTTGGAGTTCTTAGTTATTTTCTCTCTTTTTATTTTGATTATTTAGCTCTTTGTTTTTTTATTACCGGATCTATACCTTTCATTTTTGTGTATGCTCTTTTCCCTGTGACTCTATGCGATCTGGGCAAATCAGAAATGAAAAGGAATGATTTTTCTCATGCATATGCTCTTTTCCGCCGTGCCTTAGCGTGATCTCAGAAAATCAGAAACATTGAGGAAAATATTTAGTTTCTGGCTGAAGCTAAGTTCAAGCCATAAGGTTTGTTTTTTTTGTATGTTTGTGTTGGGTTTTTTGTTTTTAGCTTTGTAGGCAGAAAAAGAGCTTACTCAAGTAAGCATGCACCCCAAAGCTTTAGTGACTAAAAAAAAAAAAAAAAAACCCTTCCTCTTTTCTAAAAAATTACTAACCTTTTAATCTAGCTCACTTGGCCCAAAGCTACTTTATGAGAATAGAGGTCTTGAGTTCCAATCTTTCTTTTTGTTGAGCTAATTATATTAAGTTTGGAAAGGGGATGGATATTTTTTAAATATAACATTATCATTCATTTTCACACATTCTCGCACTTCGTCGACATCTTCAACATCTTTTCTTCAAAAAGCCATAACTTCTTCATTTGGAAGCCATTTTGAGAGTCATTTTTTTTAATAAGCCTAATTTTTCTAGATCTTTCTATTGGAACACTTAGTTTCAGCATCTGTAGCTTTAGTTTTTGTTAAAATGGAAAGTCATGCCAAGTTATTCTTGATAGCACCAACTACTTCCAATGGTGGTCCTACAATGTGGACTTACTTAGAAGTAAAGGTCTTTAGAGAATAGCCTCAGGCCAAGAAACAAAAATAAAATATGAAGATAAGGCAACCAAATGGGAAAATAGGCAAGATCAAGCACTTGGGTTGATAGGGATGTCTATTTCTCCAGACCATAGATTCCATATAGTAGAACTTGATACTCCTAATGAAGCAATGAAACAGAGCACTAAAGTTTTTGGAATTAAAAATGAACTTAGAGCCCATCAACTCAAAAATGAGTTGTTTACATTGGACCCCAATAATTTTTCCTTCATTGAATATTTTTTGTCTAAGTTCAAGACCCTTAGACTTCTCTTAGAAGGTGTTAATGTTAAGAGAGAAGGTGGTAATCTTATCTATTCCATTCTTACTAAGTTGGGACCAGACTACTCTGTGTTTGTTTCCACCTTCAATTCTACAAGAGAAGCCTTCATTTCTCAAGGACAAGACTACAAGCCCCCTTCCTCTGATGCCTTTTGTGATTCTTTAATAAGAGAACAAGAAAAACTCTTACACCTTGGTCTTCTTAATCTTGGAAACTCTTATAAGAAAGCCTTAACTTCCCAGCAATAACCAAATTCAAAGAATAATAAGAAGTTGTACCCTAAAAGGAATGGTCCTAAACCAAACAAGGGTCCTAAGCAATTTTAGTCTCAAAATGAAAAATCACTTCAAAAAAATTATAAGGCAAATAAAAACAAAGGGAATAAGACTGATAGACATTGCCACTTTTGTAATGAGATGGCCACATAGAATCCAAATTCTTTAAGAAGATGGAAGCCTTGGAAGTAGCAATGAAGAAGTATAACATCCATTTGGAGCACTCTTCAACTTCAACTTCATCTTCAGGAATAACACTTTATGCATGTGGTTGTCAAACATCTCGGTCTGGATATGCACTAAATGTGTCTTCTTCCTCTCATTCTCATGAGTGACTCATTGATTCTAGAGCTTCGTATCACATGGCCAAAAACAAAGCCATGTTTTCTTCTCTAAATGATTGTAACACCAAAAATATATATGTTGGTGATGATATATCTCTTAGTGTTGTAGGGACTGGAACTGTTCATATGGACAATGGTCAATTCAATGATATATTATGTGTTCCAACCTTATCCTGCAACCTTCTATCTGTATATCAAATAACTCATTTAGATGAAGGTAAAATCATTGAATTTTCACCTCACGATGTTGTAATTAAGGACCTAAGAGATCCTAGATAGATTTTAGCTACTAGCATTGCTGATGATTCTACAAGGTTGTATAAGTTTAACAACTTTGGTTGAAAAATGTGCCTCTTTGCACGCCTTAGCCTCTTTATAACTTGTGCATAGTGATTTATGTGGTCACTTCCAGTTGTTTCATTCTCTAGATACAAGTATTTCTTAATTTTTTTTGATGATTTATCCAAACGCACTTGGGTATACTTCTTAAAACTCAAGAGTGAAGTATTTAACATGTCCTTGGCCTTTAAGGCCTTTGTTGAAAAACAATATGGACATCAAATTCTTAAGTTGAGATCTGATAATGGTAGAGAATTTGTTAACAAAAAATTCATCAACTTTTGCACTGAGAATGGAACTCAAATGTAACATACTATTCCATATACTCCACAACAAAATGGTGTAGCTGAAAGGAAGAATCGCACCTTAAAGGAAATGGCTAATTTTATGCTTCAATCTAAAGGACTTAGTCTTAATTTTTGGGAAGAAGCAATTAACTGTGCAAATTACATAATAAATCACACTCCTACTAAGTTTTTAAAGAATATTACTCTAGAAGAAGCATGGAGCTCAATTAAACCAGACTTAAGTGACTTTCATGTTTTTGGAAGTGAAGCATGGGCCCATATTCCAGATGAGAAACATAAAGCTCTAGAATCTAAGAGTGAAAAATGTATTTTTTTTCGGTATTCTGAAGATGTCAAAGGATACAAACTTATTCCACTTAAGTCCAAAAATGTTATCATTAGAAGAGATGTAAAGTTTGCTAAAAATATATCGGCCTATGAGCCTAGTTCGGTGGATGTGCCATCTCTCTCTATTCCTTCTACTTCTGAAAATAATTCTTTTTTAGATGATGCCAATGAGGATGACAATCCTCCCCCACTTTCTCAAGATCCTCCTTCAGCTCCTCAAATTCCAAAATGGGTCTGTGCTATGCGGGATGTAGCTGGTGCTCTTTCTGGTGATCCTATAGATCAGTGATGTACATGTTCTCAGTTTGATAGAGCCTCTTTGTTACTAGCTCAAGCTTCAGCTAATTATGATCCTAACACCTTTGCACAAGCTTTAGGCCATCCAGATTGGGATGCAACTATGAATGAAGAATATCATTCATTATTGGTAAATGATACATGGGATCTTGTTCCCATTCCGAAGGGACAAAAACTTATTAGATACAAATGGGTTTATAGAACCAAGTATGGACCAGATGGAAAAGTTGATAAACATAAAGATCGTCTTGTTGCTAAGAATTTTTCACAAGTTGAAGGCATTGACTATACTGAAACATCCTCCCCTATTGCCAAAATGAACTCTATCCACCTTGTTCTTTCCCTTGCTGCCTCTTTAAAATGGGAAGTCCATCAGATGGATGTTAAATCTGCCTTCTTGCATCGGGACTTGCATGAAGAAATCTATATGGAACAACCCATTGGCTTCATCCAAACAGACTCCAGCCTTGTATGTCAACTTAAGAAATCTCTTTATGGTTTCAGGCAAGCCCCTCGAGCTTGGTATGCCAAAATGGATAGCTTTCTTTTAGAAACTGGATTTTCTAGGTGTCATTCTAACAATTCTATCTACACCAAGAAAGTGGGCAAGTCTCTTATCATTTTTGTTCTTTATGTTGATGATCTTATCCTTATTGGTAGTGATCCCATCCTTATAAACCATGTGAAGTCTAGCCTGAAAAATAAGTTTGAAATGACAAACTTAGGACACTTGCATTATTTTCTTAGTCTTCAAGTCTTGCAATCCAAGGAAGGTATTTCCATTTCTCAGTCCAAGTATGCATGTGATCTTCTACGCCATGTTTACATGGAAGACTATAAGCCAACTCCCTCTCCCTTTTAGTCTAGAGCCAAACTTTTAGTCACTTGTACTTCCCCTGAAGTTGATTCTACCTTATACTGTCAACTTGTAGGAAAACCTTTGTATCTGACCCATACTCATCTTGACCTTTCCTTTGTTGTTGGCCTTATTTCTTGGTTTATGCAAAACCCACATGAAAGTCATTGGAAAGTAGCTAAAAGAACACTTTGTTATGTTCGAGGTATAGTTTAGTTTGGGATTCATTACAGTGCAGAAGCATCTCCTCTATTGGTTGGATTTACTAATTCTGATTGGGCTGGTGACCCCGATGATTGGAAGTCTACTGTAGGTTATGTGTTCACTCTTGGTTCTGGACCTATTACATGGGCTTGCAAGAAAAAAAGTGCCATTTCTCTTTCTTCAGTGGAAGTAGAGTATCATGGTGTTGTAGAAGCTAGTAAGGAAGCCCTGTGGCTTTGTCAGATCCTGTCAGAGTTTGGCTTTCAGCAGTAGCATCCATCTACACTTTGGTGTGATAATCAAAGTGCCATTCAACTATGCAAAGATATAGTCCAACATTAGTGAAATAAACAAATTGAACTACACATGCACTTCATTATAAATCTCACTCACGACCATGTTCTTGAAGTGCAATATTGTTTAACAAATGATCAAGTTGCAGACATCTTTACAAAGGCTCTCACAGAGGCAAATTTTACTAAACTTTGATTTATGGTTGGAGTTCAGGAAGTTGTCACTAAGAGGCGATAGGCTCTAATGCCTCCTTCCTTCTCCTATTGTGTCATATTTGTACATACTTCAATCCTATCCCAAGTTGTTCTTAAGGGGGGATGTTAGGATATTCCGACACATAGAAAATAGTTAAGTATAACTTGGTCTAGTGTAGAGTTAGGTAAAGTGTGTTTCTTTAGTATGTACTTTTGTAACTTACAATCCAACGGTCACAATATGTATTGATCCGACGGTTCATTCTATCCTCGGTATTACTGACACTTGATATGTGGCTTAACAGCCGATTGGTCCATGATATCTATTTAAAGAGCATGAAGGGTCATTTGTAGGGTAACCGTTCATGAGATAAGCTTATGTAAATTTTCATTATTTTATTAATAAATTTCCTGAAGTGGCCATGTTGGCTCAGGCTATGGACTGTTTCCCTCTTTGAGGGTTTTAACCACGTCAACAATTGTGTATTGATCTGTGATCTGCTTGTGAGTGGTGTCCTTTGGTGTTCTATCTGAGGAACTGACCCTATAAATTCCTACAGTACACTTCCCTATGACACCGAAGTGACCAAAACATGACCATCACGTAATGTACTCATTCATATATGCAACTTATATCCCCCCTAAGAAATTGATTGGAAAATTCCTGGAGCTTCCCCTAAAGGAAATAGATCTAAAACGCTCATTTGAGAATCATCGCTCATATGAGACTGAAAACTGCAATGGTCGCCTATTGCATTATACTCGACCCATGATGTCATCACTCAATTTAATTGTATACCCATGATGATCCCAAAAGGGGAATTTTCCCAAAGAGGATGAGAAACTTCATGATCTAGAAGCTTCCAGAGCGGTGAGCTGGAGGTTGTTCAATGTAGATGAGGTCGAGTTCTCCTAACTTGGCCTTTTGGTCTTATCGCTATGAGCTAACTCCTTGAGATGAGGACATATTCATATCTTTGGGGAGATCTTAACTCCCTTTCCCTACCTATATATTCATCCTCTCCCATTCCCAAATGGTTGGTCTATGTCTATTTTCACCCTTATGCTACGATTGTGCCTATATGCTACTCATTTGAATTGGAGAAAGAGTACATAGAAAGCATAGCTTGCAGTTGGACATTCATTCAAGGAGAGCCTATCAACATCAAGGATTGGTTGTATGCTTACCCTTCTTTTCTATTATTATACAATTTCTGGTTCATTTTCCATTGATGTGTATGCTCATGTATCATCTATCTTAACATTCCTTAATTAGTTAAGTAGGCTGCTTTTGAATATGCTATTTGTATTTGCATGCCTTGTTGTGTCTTGATCTCTTGTATAGGTGCATAAACACTATGAGCAGTAGGAACAAGCTCATGATGCAAGTGATTCAAGGTCTTCAACAAAGGAGATCGAGATAGCATCAAAATAGGGTAGGCAATCTTGTTCATTTTTCTTTTCAATTGTAACTTAAGAAAGTGTCCAGTAGATTGTCATGTAGGTTATTAGTCCCACTCATTTGCTAGAGGAATCGTCTCTCTCCGTAGAGAGGATTTACCTATATAAAAAAATGGTGACTCCATTGGGGAAGCTATAACCATTTCCATCCATTCCTTCAATTAGATCCTTTGAGTAGTTGGACCAACCTCAAATTCTCGACTTGTCTATACATTAGTCTCGATTTATACCATCACTTATTATTGCCTTAGAGTGTTACGTGTGGAATGTTCTTGGAATATTTTTTCCTCATATTCCTCACCCATCACGGGTTTAGATCTAACATTCCCAATGGCATCACGAGTTTTTATCTGTACAGTCATAATGGAAAAAAAAATCTTCACTGTTTGGTTGCACTGAAATAATCACTAATTTTTCTATACAAAGTAGTGATGATAACCCCAACCATTGCAGGTTTCCGTCTACAAAGTAACGATGATAGCCCAATCATCATGGTTTTGGGTATATAATGTAGCGATGATTGTTGAATGTGAGAATTTTTAAGGTTTCTTCCTTTGAATCCAATGTGTCTTGGCCCCCAAGGTCTTTTCCTGTCCTGTCTACTTGGATTTATCAATTTTTTATTGGTTGTATTGATTAATTTGCAAAATTTGTCTCATTGGATTTGACGTGAAATTTGATTAAGTTCTATGGTTTCTAGTCAATTGGTCATCACTTGCTAGTTTTTGGTGTCATTGAGATGTTTGTTTTATTGATTGATTGAGTGTGGTGTTCTATGGAAATCATTGAAAACATCGTTTTGCATTTGTTTTAGCTTGTATTTCAAAATTTACTTTTCATGAAAATACATTAGATTAGTTTCATTGAAAATTTAATTCATCATTGAAAATATATCACATTTTTTGGTGATTGGAAGATAAATATTGTATTAGGTCTTGTTGGGATGGGGTCAGTTTTGGCGCAAAAGCCAAAGTTTTGATGTTAAAAGATGAAAAGTCTCCACAAATTTTGGTCTCGAAGTGTGTATCTAATTAAGAGTCAAAAAGGGTTCTTACCCTCCTTTATGTAAGCTTGAGTCAGTTTTTCAAGATCTACCCATGGTTCGCAGACCATGGGATTGTATAAATAGGTGTGTCTTAGAGAGTCTAAGGTAGAGATATAATTTTTCCTAGGGGTACAAGCGAAGAAGTATATCACAAAGAAGTAAGTATTAGAGGAGAAAAAGGCTTTGCAGCTAAGTGCGCATTGGCCTAGAGTAGTGTCCGTAGCTGAGTGCACGGACCTCTACAATGAAGTTCTCAAGGAAGTATTGAGTCTGTAAATATATATTGAAGAGGAAGAATGTTGTAGAAATTCTTATTTTAATCTCTTTACTTATGTTATGTACGATTGCGATATATGTTGTGATAAAATGATGTCTTTATAAAATAATGATGTATTGATGCATGAATTTTCTTGATTTGTCTTATTATCTAAATGCAATTAATGTTAAGTTATTACACGAAGATTATAAGACTTTCTGTTAAAGTTATCAAACACTTAGGAAGATCTAAGTAGATACTGATCTAAGGGTAATCTATGGTGTGCATAAGTAGCTAATTTTCCTACTCAGGGTCCACAAAATCCAATCATAGACCTTTGCAGAGGTCTAGAGGCCAATCTAGAGAAGATACATCACTAAGCCTTAAGGACTTATAGATCTACATGAAGGTAGATCTAGGTCATAAAAAGACATCACACTGATCTCTGGATGTTGAAGCTTGGTTTCAGCATCCCCCCATACTCTTTGGGTGAGACAACAGTCCATACTATGTGGATTGATGTCGAAAGGTAAAGTGATGTAGGATTTATTTGGCACAACTAACTCTAAACCTGGCTCAGGACCCCCCTCAGACAGTAAATGGTTTTATTGTTAGGACTGGGATCTGTGTAAAGGGATGTGTGATGTCACATCACTAGAATCCAATCAAGAAGGAAATTAAGAAGTGGTTGGATAGAAATATCCATGAATTCGTGGGAGGGGAAAATAGGAATCCACACCTAACAAAAGAACAGTGGTTGGACAGATATTTGTACACAGAAATACACGAAATTTTCTTCTGCACCTTCCTGATTGAACTATACAAGTGGATAGCAAAGTTGGTAGACGACCAAGGAAGGTGGAGGCTTGGCGGTCCAATAGTGTGGACTCTAGAGCTAGTGCGGAGGTTGGAAGCTTCTAGAGATAAGATCACATGCGGTGTTGACCATTGGCTTGATCAGGTTATACAAGGATTTGTTACAGAGTTCGCGGTTGACACCTCAGTCAGTTACAATGACGTAAACTGAAACTTCTTCAAGATACCACGAGGTAAGTATCTAAGATATTTGAATAATTGGATTAAGGTATTGTTGTACAAAAAACGAGTTATGCCACTTCCTTGATGTTTGGAGCTACGGAAAGTGGGAAGCTCCTCAGAGATAGGGGAAGAAGAGGCCCTGAATATAGCCCACTTATTGGACCTCATGTGACTGACGATGAGGGAGTAGCACATGCTTCACCATAAAGTGTTTTCTAGTTGATAAGACAGGGTTTTTTGTGGATATCATCCATGCCACCTCCACCTTCATCTCCACAACATACACCTTCACCCACACCAACACCACCCCCACTACCATTCAACATGTCGAATACAATGAAGCTTCCAGTGTTCAAGGGCTTAGGAAGTGAGGATCCAGATCAGTTTTGTTTTATTGTGAAGGTTGTGTGGATAGCACAATAGATCATAGATGATAATATAAAAAATCCACTGTTGGTTACCGCTCTACAGGATCGCTTGCTGACATGGTACATTAAGTACAAAATTGATAATCCATTGGTGTCATTAGCAGATACTCATACCACTTTGAACAAAGAATTTGGTAAGCCTATGTCTACCTCGCAATCAGTAATTGGATTTAAGGAAATCCTGATGAGGCCCATGAAATTCCCTAGGATCTAGATCAAAGACTAAAGTGTGGGATCCACGAAGCTAATATGAATATCACAGATAGTCAACACCATGTTTGGTTTATAGTGGCACTCTTGCCCTATTTGTAGGAAAAATAGTATTCCTAAAGAATGCTAGCCCTCTAGGTTTGGCAGCTACTCTAGAAACAACAGTTTAAAGTAATTCAACGATTTCTTTTATATGTAACAGATAAGAGAAAGATAATAGAACCAACTTGGAACTTCTACTTGATCCTTTGCTTGATCTCTCTCCCCTTTGAGAGATCATGCAACTCCTTCCCGTACTTAACACACTTGGAGAGTACCTACACAAGTACAGAAACAAAGAATCATCAAAGCATCGTGATCTATTACAACATAAACATTACAGAATCAGATATCTAATGAACAAATGATAGCATTCACGAATGATAACATTCACAATTGCATAATCATATGGAAGAAAAGTTGAAGAGCTTTATTAATAGAAAGGAGAATTACAACCTAGTTGTCTAATCCAACATCATCCTCCCAGATTCAATCCTTCTTCACCTCATGAAATAACAAGATCACTCCAACAATACAATGCTCTATCCTCAATTACAAACTATTAGCACTTCCTTGCAATTCACACTATTCCAACCTTTGGATCTCTTGGATGAGGGATCCATTTATAGATGTTTGCAAGGGTGTGAGTCATCCATGGTATTGGCCAAATTTTGCGGACAAGGTTGATCCCCCTAGTATCAAATGATAGTCTAGCAACAAGAAAACAAACAAATCTATCTTTCTCTAAACATATACGATTCATAAATAAAAACTATAGAGGTGTTAAGACTCTACCTTAAGTCCAACGCTAGTTTGTAGTGGCCATCCTTCAATTGTCCGAAAGAGTTTCCTTTTGAGAACCTGCAATCACAAACAAGCAAACATAAAATAGCACCTGCATAGCTAATATCATAAATCATGTCCATTATGGTGATCAAGGAATCCATAAAATGACAGCTTATTGAGAAAAAAAAAAAATTGTATTAACTTTGAAGTAGAAGAACCTTACAACATTTCCAGCCTTGATGTTGAACAAGCTCTTCCCAGGGTCCGAAATAGGAATTTCCTTTAATTTGACAAGCCTTTCACTCTTCGAAATGAGAGCTTAGAGGTATGTAATCTCTCCTTATAAAAAATCAACTAAGAAGACTAAGCTCTAGCACCATTTCACCTCAAAAATATTCATCTTTCAACCTCCCTAGTAACCAGCCCAATGCTCCATTTTATAGTGCAGAGGGAGGAGGTTACATGTCCACCTATGAAGGGATAGAGTCCTTCTTCAAAGGGATAATCTCTTCACATCAAGGGGTTAGCTCCTTAAGGTATGGGATGCATGAACCTTAAAGGAGCGAACTTGCCACCTCAAGAGTCCTTCCAGAAGCTTCTAGAAATGACTCAAAGTGAGTTTTTAAGAATATACTTGTGACTTTTTAACTTTTACAATGGTCCACACCCATAACATAGAGACAGAGCAGTCAGGTGCCCAAGAGCCATGACCATTAGGTGCGGGACCATTGGTAATGCAAAGAGAAAGTGCGAAACTAGAGTTTTAGAGACTTTTGAGGGATTTATCTCATTTTCAAGGCTTGATATGAAGAACTGAGGCTGAAGACTTGCAAAGGAGGAAATTATGAGTGGTAATGGACTCACACAGATTGAAAAATATCAAGGTGGCAATTTTTTGTGCAACAAATTGCCCCCTAAAGCGCGAATTTTGTAATAGATGAAGATATAGTTTATCATCTATGAAGAGTGAAGTACTTTATCATTTCAAGGATAATCCTATGGACACCCTAGTCAGAACCTATAAAAACATTCAATGCAAAATATAGATGTGTGAACATATCATCGCTAAGGTAGGCATTCCCATACTCAGATTAAAACTGACTAGAAAACTGACTAAACTTGTTCTAATACAGGAATGATTTTGTAATGCATCAAGAGTATAGACATATGTAGACACAGTATGGGCACATCCATCTGTTTATGAATATTCCACTGTATAATGAATAACAAAATTCCTCACAGCCTGGATAGTATAAACTAGATCCAGGGTCTTATTTTTTCTTCCCCAACTAGTACGATTCTATCCATGTGAATGAATGAGTCGAAGTTGAACATGGTAGAAACCACTTGATTACCAATCAATGATGTGAACTATTAACAAGTGTGAGAGAAACCACCAGTAATGTCAATAGCTCTCAAAATACTCAGTACAATCCATGAAATATGAATAAATGAGCTGATGTCGAACATGTCATAGAATCTTTTGATCGAAGGTCAATGATGCAACCTATTATCAAAGGCGAGAAACCAGCCATTAGGGCATGCAGATTCCAAGGTATTGATGATTTCTAGATTATCTTCTAGATAATGAGCTGAAGTCGATAGAAAGCGATCTGTCGTAGGCAAGCCCACAACACGAAATCATAGATGAAGTTTTGAAGAAATATATTGACAAGGACTAACTTAGGGATGGTAAAAAATGGATGACTGATATTTTGCAAATGAATGGTTTATTTGAGCTGACCTCTTGAATACATAACGACACTGCAGATGGTTTGGTGACAATTGACCCAAAGCTAATACCCAGAAAATGGCTGAAGACTTTCAATATGGTTTGATTAACTGTTAGGCAAAGGATT
>APFE030163652.1:31595-87040 GCA_000404065.3 Pinus taeda
AGAAGACACTAATCAAGATCCCAAAAGATGACTCACCTCTCTGTAATCATCTATATATGGATCCCTCATCACAGAGATCCGGAGGCTGGAATTATGTAATCTATAGAGAAGTGCTATCAGTATTCTTGTGTACATTCACAGTGTTGGGCGATTTTGCTTTGCTTGAGGTGAAAGAAGGGCTTCTTAGCTGGAGGATGACGCTGGGTCAGAGCTACTCATGGTTGTAATCCTCTTGCTACTTTTATCTAAATAAAGCTATTCTTGTTTCCTTCCATATCCTGCTGTACTTGTTTATATATGCTTGTATATGGTTAATGTACATCTGATCCTACATTATTTGTGAATTTAGATCCTTGTTTCTTGCATAGTAATATGTTGTTGTGATTCTACAGGTCCCTTTTGAAGCTGAGCAGACAAAGAGAAAGCAACAAAACTCTATCAAGAAGGAGAGGGAATCGAGCGCAAGACTCAGCTTGGCCCTCTTTGTTCTCCTCTCATCTATTTTCATAAAAGGAATCAACAGTACACTTTGATTGTTTGTTTCTAAGATAGCCACACATCTGAGTGGGAATAGTAGCATCCATGTGGACCCTATTCCCGTATAACAAAATGGCGATTCCACTGGGGAGCGACTAGATTACTTGTTATATCCTTGTTTCTTTTAAAAACATACAAACGGAGCCTGAAGTCAAGCCAGCTAGCCTTCGAACTGCATTTGTCAGACAAATGCAAAGTAGATCAATGCTGCTTCAGTCAATCTCCGGGTTTTTTGTTTATAAATTAAACAATAGATCTGCAAGCAATCTAAGTGCCCTAAGTAGTGGCTTCAGTAACCTCTAAAATCACCCCTGTGTTTTTACATACATTGATCAGTACTTATTCACCTTAAACACATGAACTAAACTACAAACTGTGAGTGAAGTCTCGTTCAAAGTTTTGCACTATAACCATCGCACCCTACCTTCAAGGCAGTTTGTATGCATCGCACTTCCCGAATGGAGTAACTACGCTACATACTGAGTTCACTGTGTAACAGGTGCGATGGTCAGGGAGGACTGATTTTACCCTCCAACTGTGGATTTTTTTCACTGTTTTCAGTCTTATTCAAGAGTTTTTGCTATCTGTAATCAGTGTGATTCTGTGAATACTCCCTTCTCTTTCATTATTCCACCTCCTTAGTGCAAGGAACTATAAACGTTTTTTTATGTATTGTGCATCTTTTTAGTTCTCTTTTGCAAAAAATAACATAGTCAAACTGTCATCTCTAGATCTGAAAGTGTCATAGTTGCCGTTTTTCAGTTTCAGAAAGAAATCCCATTGTTTTATGTATTCGATTATACAGTTATCATTGCATAAGATTTGATTTACTATTTTTAAAGTGTCGAAAAGCAATTTTCATTTCAAAATCGCAAAGTGTCTCTCTTGTTTTCACTTCGTTTTGAAAACAGAATTTTGTTGAGTACAGTCACTTTAAAAGTATTTCAGTTTTGCACATAGTTTTCTTAGTGTCATTTACACATTAAGGGAACTGAAAACCAATACATGCATGGCTTGCTCTGATCTTGGGTTGATTTAGACTGTGATATTAGGGTGTGCTGTGCTCTGTGAGGAAAAGATGTTTGACTTTCTTCCCCTTAGTGCTAGATTTCATTGCTTAAGAAGATAAACATTTTTTATCTCTTAGCTTGCATTTAGGGATTATACATACTCACATGTGAACCTGAAAGGCAAACTGCAAGCAGATCAACTTAAAATAATGTCAATGAATCTAACAATGCTTTGGAACTTAACGCAACATCTAGAGGTCTAGGCTAGAGACGTATTCCAGCGTCGTAAAGCTTGGTAACATTTGCTTTCAGTACTGGTTGGGTGATTCCTCCACTTTGAGACAATAAGTACCAGTACAGATTTGTGCTCCCACACACCATCGCATATATATTGGTAGACCACTATAGGTTGCATCCTTTATCCCTAGCAAGCAGTGTCTGCTGCCCTATTGATCGTAATGCAATGAACACAACATTTAGGAAGACTGACTGTCGTACTGTAAAAAGTATTCTGCAGTTTTACGATTGCTTTGGTAATCCTCTCTGCCTAGATCTCTAGAGAAGTCCATTTTGCTCCTTTTGAGACTCCTTAACGACAAATTTCCTCTGAGAACATGTCACTTCAAGCTCAATAAAAATTGAAGGCGACTAGAGTCATCTTTTGTTTTTTCTCGACTCTTTAAAATTGAAAAAACAAGTTGTGTCCAAGCATCTAAAAATTTCTTTTAAATTGGAATAACGTCACGAATTCCCCCGTTGATCTTCACGTTCAGAAAATGGAGTCTACCAACCAAGGATTTCCCTGTGAAGGAAATCCTAGTCCCATCCTATCTTGGGGAGATGTTGGTCCACCCCATATGGCCACTTTGTCACTTCCAGGATTGACAATTGGCTTGCCAGTCTGGCTCTTCTCTACCTCTGTCGTTCAGAATCCCATAATTCCTTAATAGTCTAGCCAACAACTAGACGACACTAGATTTGCTTCCCAACCTTCTACTTCATCTGATTCTCCTTCTCCTCCTTCATTTTCACTTGACAAAGTCGATAAATCTAGAATTTGAGTAACTGAGAAGAAGAAGAAGCAGAAAAAGAAAAAGGGAAAGAAGGAAAAGGAACCAAAATCGAAAGGGAACAACCAATTATCGTCTAGCGAAAATCCACACACCGCACAATCAAAACCTAAATCTCGTTATGTCATTTGCAATGGAGACGACTATCACCGAGATTGTCCCTGCATCCCTTGGATCTTAAGGGACTGGTCTCCTCATTTGCACCACCCAGTAGCATCAACCTCTGGCGACCATGTTGAATACTCACCGTCAACCAGTGAAAGTGAAGCACATGGACAGAAAAGGAATCCTAAACTTCCTTGTAAGTTGTGTGAAGGCGATCACGCCATCCACCATTGTCCCTTCCTTGAAGAGGCTAAAATAGTTTTAGGCAGTCGTCCAGTTTCACCGTTACGACTTCCTCCTGGATATCAGAAACTCTTGCAGAGTCCTCTACCGGTTGAAATCCGTAGGGCCCATCCTTGTGGTCTGCCAAAACACCCATCATTGAAAATGAACCTTCGGAATCCATACCAGACGAAAATCAAAGGGTTGATATGGTAGTTGACCCGGTATTGCCTTCAGAGTGTTCATCTTCAAACGATACTGTCACTGAAAAGAAAGAGAACGACACCGTTCAAATTCTTTTCATCAACACTGACTCCGATGAGCTTGGGGCAATCCTCCCGTTCCTTTACCGTAGGAAGGAAGTTCATCACAGTCCTACCCGGCCGTCTATTCGGTCCCACCACCAAGCAACCTAGTGGTTTCCTTCGACTGGAACCAACTAGGCAGACCCCGCTTACCAGCCAGCGTACCATTTAGAATTATTGTACAAGCTTATAGAATGGTCATGGTTGGTACCATCATCAATGAAGGGGCTTCTTTGAGTATCCTTTCCTCAACTACTTGGAAAGCGCTTGGTTCGCCACCGCTTTTTCTTGAAATGAGAAATCTAATAGGCTTCGATAAGGGAACCAGTCGACCTTTAGAGATCCTTCCAAATGTGCCCATTACTTTGAGAAGGAAAATTGTTCACATGAACGTTATGGTAGTTCAAGGACCTTTAGATTACAATCTACTCCTTGGACGTGACTATATTTATTACATGGGAGTCATCATCTCCTTACTCTTTAGAGTAATGTGTTTTCCGCACGAAGGCAGAATGGTCAAGCTCATAGACCAAATGTCATTCCACGGTTCACACATTGCAAATAGTCAAATTCCATCACTGAATGGTCTTTTCACGCAAGAAATGTCTCATTGATCTCCAGTCCGTCCACCTGATGAGCGCGAGTGATTCAGGAAGATGTGATTGAAACCCAGGGGGCATGCACCCTGGTCTGCTTCAGCAGGAAAACTCTGGGTATAGGGTACGTTTCGGTGAGGGATATATGGCTAGTCTGGCGAACCCGTCCTCATAGGAAAATGGGAACAGACCGGGATACGATACCTCCGTTAGAAGGTAGGCCTTTCCCGATAGAACAAATGTTTTGTCTACAAATTGAGGGGTAACCTGGAAACTCTACTTCGCTATACCTAGGGGCATGCAAACCTTTCCACATGCAAGTGAAGAGCGGCTATTTATTTTTAAAATTTGTAGGACCTCTAACCCTTTAAACTCGTAAGGCTAGTCGTTTCCTAGCTTGCATAAAGAAAGGATCCGTGGCAAAGCTTTAAAGATGTAAGCCACTTCAAAATAGCATCTCGAATGAGACATTTTCATCATACGACTGGCGAGCAATGTTGTTGCAGAGTTTAAGCTTGTTAAAAAATAAATTCTCCACGAGCAATTTTAGCACATAGTTCATGCTCGTTAAAAAATAAACATAAGTCCTGAGCAAGTGTTTTTCCCCGCGTTTAAGATCATTAAAAAATGAATGGGTAAATAACCATTGTGAATGTCTTATCGCTAGCTTTTGAGCCTTGGTCATGTTCTCGCCATCACCTCCACTCTGTTTTTAGCCGATCATTCAGCCCCACATGATTGTTTACCCCTTCGAGGAACATCTATGAAGAGTGATTCTGCTAGCCATCCTTGTAACTCTGCCATGATTGGAAAATTCCAAACCTTACCTGGAATCAGCTACTACCCGAAACCATCACCCATTCCTTGAAAATGAGTCTTCCTTAAGCTCTTTTCACCTGACTCGTAAAATATGAAAATATTTCCGAGCGATTAGCCTCTCCGGCTCATTAAAAAGGCATCGGAAGTGCTATCCCTCCTCTAGATTTTAATCCTTTTGGACCTGAGGGATTATTACACAAAAATATTGAGCACTTGTCTTGTTCGGCTCGTTAAACTATCAAAAAATCATCCCTTTTGTATTATTTTACACTTTTTCAGACTTAAGGGATTATACAATGAAAAGGAATCTTCAGAGTTTTCTTTCCATTTCTTTCAGACTCTCTAAAATTGAAAGAGACCGAGTTATCTTTGTCATTAAACTCGTTAAACTAAATAGCAACAAACTTGTCCAAGAGGACGAGAACGAGTTTCACTGTCGCTAGGCTCACTAAAATATAGTGACAGGTTCGCCCGAAGGGCAGATTATAGAACAAGAATATGTTATCCTCCTCAAGCTTGACAAAAATAAAGAGGTACTGGTTAGCAATGACTGGGGAAAATTGGGAAGAAAACAAGAAGAAACTTTATTGGTAGCAAGTCACTCTTGAACATGACACTTTCCTACTGCATCGATGCCGGGTTGGGTTGTTCCGTTCATTGGTCCTCACCATTGGCCCATCACACCATCCATATCTAGGGTTAATGCTACCAATCTATCATTAGTGTCGCCGATATGTTCAAGAGAAGTCATTCAGACAATTCACCTGAGTCTCACCCACTGCAATTCATTCATGCTTCATTATCGTTAGCTTGTTTTCACCTCCAAACTCATTTGCTTTGTTCCATGTCGTTGATGTGGGATTCATTAAAGCCCTCATGTGACGGGCCGCTTCTTGTCGACATCAACTCATTATCCAAGAAGTTGATTTAGGAATAACCCTTTCAGTACTTTGAAGCTTTCATGCCTCAATGGCAAGTTTCTCACTTTCGCTGACAGGTTTACATCAATGACCTTCGACTGAGAGATTTTGCGTGGTGTTCAATGCCAAGTCCCTTTTTCACACCACATAGATTGTGTTGTAGTACCTTGAGGATCATTGTCATTATTAGTGATTCCTCTCGCGCCTGTGAACAACTTACATCATTGGCTGGTAATCAGGTGATGTCTTTCCATGTTCGACTCCAAAAACATTTCTCACATGGATCGACTTGTACTCCGAGTGAAGATTGGCCGATTTTGAAGACCTCGGATCTAGTTTCATCCATCCAGGCTGCGATATATTCAGGAATATAAAAACATCCAGTGTACATAATTGCCGAAGAGATGATCATCCAAATCAAAGGATGATGTGTCCATATCATCAGTTTTTCACACAGACGATCGTCTGTCCTATGTACATGAAAATGAGTTTATAAAGCTGAGCATGGGAATGCCCGCCTCAGCTAGATCACGAAAAAATGTTGTCATATAATGTATTGTATTGTGTCTTATTATAGGTCACCTCCCAGCTCAGAAAAATTTCAGATCCTCATAGTAAAGCATTTCGCGCGACATCAAAAACGATTAATGACCTCATGCTTTAGGGGGCAAATTTTATAGAAATTTTTTGGCACTTCAACCCCAATCACAAATGTCCATAAATTGAGGGCTCTTAAGTCCCTAAAAGGGTTGATTCACTGCCTAAAGGAACAAATTCAACTGATTACATCATCTCCCAGAAGTTCTCCACTGAAAACTACTCATAAATGGTCAAAGCTGGACCATACTAAAAGCTCCATGCAGGGGGTGTGATGCATATCACCTTCCCAATGTATAGGCTGCGACGCATACTATTTTTCTCCTCTATAGGGTGCGATGGTCGGGAATGAACAAATGGCAGGGACCAAAATGTGAGGTGGAAGATCATGGAATCTTCCAGCAGCTTCCCCTCTCACACTTGCCACTCCATTTTCGACCATGGATGAGTAAGATATCTTCATTCTCCAAGTGGAAGCAGGAACTATCAAAGAGAAGACACTAATAAAGATCCCAAAAGATGACTCACCTCTCTGTAATCATCTATATATGGATCCCTCATCATAGAGATCTAGGGGTTGGAATTTTGTAATCTATAGAGAAGTGTTGTTAGTATTCTTGTGTACATTCATAGTATTGGGTGATTTTGCTTTGCTTGAGGTGAAAGAAGGGCTTCTTAGCTAGAGTATGATGCTGGGTCAGAGCTGCTCATGGTTGTAATCCTCTTGCTACTTTTATCTGAATAAATCTATTCTTGTTTCCTTCCATATCCTGGTGTATTTGTTTATATATGCTTGTATATGGTTAATGTACATCTGATCCTACATTATTTGTGAATTTATATCCTTGTTTCTTGCATAGTAGTATGTTGTTGTGATTCTACAGGTCCCTTTAGAAGCTGAGTAGACAAAGAGCAAGTAGCAAAACTCTATCAAGAAGGAGAGGGAATCGAGCGCAAGACTCAGGTTGGTCCTCTTGGTTCTCCTCTCATGTATTTTCATAAAAGGAATCAACAGTAGACTTTGATTGTTTGTTTCTAAGATAGCCACACATCTTAGTGGGAATAGCAGCATCCGTGTGGACACTATTCCCATATAACATGGCCTCACCAAGGAAGAGATCTCCACATTGACCATCAATTTCATCTTCCCTAAAACATCAAACCCTTCATGGATGAGGTATCATGTGATGTTTCTCCTTTTGATGTTTGTGATTTATTATTTGGACAACCATACTTGTGGAAGCAACATGTTGTATATGAGTCTAGACCTCGCTATTTGATTATTACTTTGGGCAATAATTTCTACAGGATACTCGAGGTAGCCCTCACTACTTCCATCTATTTGATCTCTACAAAGAAATGTAGTAAGATCATTTCACAAACCAGGAAATTTTCTTTCCTTATGATTCACCCTTAGAGCAAGAAGAAAATTGTGGTGATAGTTTCCAAACAAAGCTCATTTTCACAACAACAATAGATGGATATGGTCATGGAAGAGTATAAGGACATTTTCACTACCTACAGGGGTACCTCTGCACTATCACATCAAGCACTCCATCAATTTGACCCTAGGTGTTCAACTACCCAATTCACCGATCTATCTACTTTCTATTATGGAGAACGATGAGATCAAGAGGAATATTCAAGATTTGTTGTAGAAAGGGGACTTCAGGCCAAGCACTTTACCCTTTAGGAGCAGGGGGCAGGGCCTCTCTGAAGCTTGCTGCATTACTCTTTGCTGGGCTATGCAGAGGCAGGACTGCCACCAGAGGCCGCTTCTCACAGCGGTTTCTTAGAGACCAACTCCGATATGCCATCTCTGTGTGTTGCATTCCGTCGAACACTTGCCATGCATCCTCCCTGCGCAGGCCTGTTTCCCATGTTCTGCAAGCAAGATTTCCTAGAAGCATTTGTATTTCCAGGCTTCTAATCCTTGAGTGTTGCCCGGACAGGGACTGTTGCGAAGGCAAAAGAACAAAAAAAGAAGCCCATCTTCCTACCCAAAGACTGTTGCGAAGAAAAGGAACCGAACAGGGGGTGAACACCATCAGATAAAACTAGATTAAACCCTCGGCCTGAGGGAACTCTTGCTGCACCGCTGTCAAGAAGCGGTGTCCATTTTCGGCCAAGTAAATGACGCTGTGGGGTTTCTTGCAAAGGCCTTCACTTGAGAGGCAGATCTGGAAAAAGTTGTTGGTTCTGAGATCTGAACCTCCGCTGGCAGAGAACTGCTCAAGGCAACAGCTTCTCGGATCCAAATAGAGGAGCAAGCCTGCCACCGGACCTGAGCCTGGGAGAAGAAACACCGAGGGGGAGCGAAAAGCCCTAGCAGAATCGAGCTGAGAACCTCTGGATCCGTCGAAGGCCTTTGCTGCGCATGCCAAAGTTGTCGCCATTCTTCCTTCCTATTAATCCTTTCACACAAATAATAGATTTATTATTTTCACCACAATTCCCACTAAGTTATTAAGAGCATGAAATTGCATTTAATAAAAACACTTCAACAAAATTTGTTACAATGTGGGTTGTATCTAAGGTCAAGAAACCCTTACAGTAAAGGGGAACATTTTTGAATGGGTTGATTATAACCAAAGCTATCCTACTTTAATCTATCTTATCAAGAGTAAGATTTTTAACATTACACAGAAAATGGATAGATAAAATAACTTTTTTATTTTTTCAATTAAGAGGTTTTCATCCCCATAAAAGTGACTTGCATAAATAATATCATTGACATGTCTATGTCTATGGTTATCTAGGACTAATGGATAAATAAAAAACCTTATCTATATTAAATCATCTCTGATCTCAAGAATGTTAGGATTTGTAAGCAATGATACTTTATTTTACTATCTTAAATATTTGCATCCATATTCAAGGAATAAAACAAAATTAAAAATAACCATCAAGATCGTTAAATTGCAATATTCTAAATGTTTTTTTCAACAATATTAAAATAGATTTAAAACGCATAGTGTCATTCACTCTATTTGAGAATTGACATTAAATTTGATCCAAGTGGATATTGGTGGCCACCTGCCTATTCAACATGGATGCCCAACACTATCTCTTTCATTTTTTCAATTTCCTTAATTGTAGCACAATTTACTATTTTTGGCAATTTTCAGGTTGTCAATTTTGAGAGCCGTTTTGAAGCCTTAAATGACATTTTGGGGAAAACTCAACTAACTAGAGCAGATAGTTTATGTTTCCATTTGAAATTTTTAGTCCTCCGATAGATATTTCTAATGAGATATTGTGCACATCAAATGGAGATTGTATGCCAATGTTATGACCCCGGGAAGGTGATGTACCAATTTACCCAAACGGGCCATTTTTTAGATGTTTATGGTTTCCCATTATTTCTTAATAAATAAGCCTTCGAGCCTCATTCTAACACATTTCAGGGGCATGAAACCACCACATCTCTTCTCAGAGATAAGCTACCATCGCCTGAGCTAGTTGGTTTCCATTTTGTTTGTAAGCATATCTCAATATTTTATATTAATGAAGTGAGGTGTTATTTCTTCTACATATATGTATTTATGGTTATATATGTTATTTTTTCGTTCATGTTTATGTTTGGATCAATGGTATGAGAGTGTTCTACTCTTTCTATGTTTTTCTTTGCATATCCCCAACGAGGTTAGGATATAGGGAGTTAGGGATCGAACTGGTCGAACATTTGCATGATCATCCTCACAAATCCCCACAAGCTACCATGGCAGAAGAGAAGAGATATGAGTGGGCAAGGGATTCTTTCAAAAATTTACTTGAACAAGCCCTCGAGCGATAGAGGAACGTAATGATGGACAACTTTGCATGAAACCTTCAGCAACTACCCAAAGGTGGCATACCTTCTTCGAGTAGCTACTCTCGAAGTGCCAAAGCCTTTAAGGTACAAGTTAACTTTGATATCCCTATATTCGAAGGTGAGATAAATGTGGATGTTGTAGATAAATAGTTAAATTTGCTAGAAGGGTTTCTTTTTGTTCATCATTTTTCTACTCCCTTAAATTTTACTTTTCACTTCTCAAAGTCACCCCTCACATCGTGGACTAGTGGGAAAACTACTATGAGAAGAAGGAAAAAAGTACACCTTCACTATTTTCAATTGCACCCACTTGGAATTCATTCATGAATTCCATCAAGGAGTAGTACTACCCTATCAGGAGATGTGAGGATAAATGCATAAAGTGGGCCATGCTGTGGCACAGAAGGGACCAAGATGTGTCAGACTTCACCAATGTTTTTCATACCCTTCGCACAAAGTTGGGTATCAAGGATTCTGAGTGATATTTTCTAGTCAAGTATCGCCATTGTCTACACACATACATCTAGCACGAGATGGAGTTCCTAGATATATCCTTACTTGATACGACTTATTGATATGGTTTCAAGATTGAGTAGAAGTTTAAACAAAATAAGCAAGACTTTCGATCTTCGATTCTGAGTGAAGGGAAATGTGCCCCCAAAACATAGAGAAGATGACAAAGCCAAGGTGAGGCAAGTGAGGAAAACCTTCTGAAGATGCAAGAAAAGAACAACACCATGAAGACAAAGAAGGACATGGGAAAATTCTGTGAGTAACATAAGAGCTCCATTCACAACACAAGTGAGTGTCGGCCCAAGGAGTCATTGGTGGCTGAGTTGAAGGACTATGAGTGAGATGCATGTTCCAACTCTGAGTGAGAACCTCAGAAGGGTAATGCGAAAGGGAAGTAGATCATTAAGATGGAGCCGAGTTCCAATGTGGCCACCACCAAGATCTAGAATAATGAGCTTGAAGACGTAGTGGAGGAGGAACAACTTTGCCACTCATGGATGTGGGTGAAGGGTTCTTCGCTGCAGTTCATCATCCACAGCAGGAGCCCAAAGAACCTCGTCTCAGAAGAGTTCATGAGCTGGCTAGGTCAACTAAGTTCAACACATCCACACCCATACACCATCGGGTGGCCTCACCAAGGAAGAGATCTCCGCATTGAGCATCAATGTCGTCTTCCCTAAAACATCAAACCCTTCATGGATGAGGTATTGTGTGATGTTTCTCCTTTTCAAGTTTGTGATTTATTATTTGGACAACCATACTTGTGGAAGCGACATGTTGTATATGAGTCGAGACCTTGCTCTTTGATTATTACTTTGGGAAATAATTTCTACAGGATACTCGACGTAGCCCTCACTACTTCCATCTATTTGATCTCTACAAAGAAATGTAGTAAGAACATTTCACAAACAAGGAAATTTTCTTTCCTTATGATTCACCCTCAGAGCAAGAATAAAATTGTGGTGATATTTTCCAAACAAAGCTCCTTTTCAAAACAACAATAGATGGATATGGTCGTGGAAGAGTACAAGGACATTTTCGCCACCTACAGGGGTACCTATGCATTATCACATCAAGCACTCCATCAATTTGACCCTAGGTGTTCAACTACCCAATGCACCGATCTATCTACTTTCTATTATGGAGGACGATGAGATCAAGAGGAATATTCAGGATTTGTTGTAGAAAGGGGACTTGAGGCCAAGCACTTTACCCTTTAGGAGCCCGATTGTATTGGTAGAAAAGAAGGAAGGGATGTGGAGACTCTGTATTGACCATGGAGTGCTGAAGAAAATCAGTGTCCATAACACGTATCCAATGTGAGGGAATGATGACCTTTTGTAATAGCTTAGGGGGGCCAAGTATTTTAGAAAGATTGACTTGAATTATACTTATGAGGAGGTGCATATTGAATCGTTCGATGTGTGGAAGACTTCCTTTAAATCCAATGAGGGCCTTTTCAAATGGTTGGTCATTCCTTTCGTGTTGACGAATTCTGCTAAAACCTTCATTAGATTGATTTGTGGCATCCTATGACCCTTCACTAATGTATTCATGGTGGTGTATTTACATGAAATCTTGATCTTCAACTAGTGTTGCGAAGAGCACATCCACCATATTCCAGTAGTCCTCCAAACCCTGAAGCAACACAAGTTGTGTGGAAATCTTGAGAAATGTAGTCTTTGCATGAACTAGCTCCAATATTTGGGATACATCATTGATGACCATGGTGTTCATGTGGACTGAGCC
Source organism: Pinus taeda (assembly GCA_000404065.3). Taxonomy (NCBI): domain Eukaryota; kingdom Viridiplantae; phylum Streptophyta; class Pinopsida; order Pinales; family Pinaceae; genus Pinus; species Pinus taeda. The sequence goes on from APFE030163652.1 coordinate 43,853, forward strand.
AAGATACAAGTCATTTAGGATTGGCAAGCCATAACCACTCTAACAAAGCTTCGCATCTTTCTAGGCCTTACTGATTTCTACTACACGTTTGTGTTGGGGTTCTCTCATATCACTTGGCCTTTAAGTCAAGTCACCAAGGGCAAAGAAAAAGAAAACTTATTTCGGTCTCAAACACCACAAGGCTTTTCTCAACTGAAGCAATGCTTGTGCTCTACACGAGTGCTCACATTACGAGACGTACAACAACCATTTAAGATTGTAATATATTACTCCAACTATGTTATTGGTGTAGTTCTTACCAGAGTGAGACACTTTTAGACAAAATATGAAAGTAGCCCACCTATGAAAAACAAATTTATTCCATTTTATAGGCATTTCACCAATGGACACACTACATTCTCGGGAAGAAAATGGTCGTCCACATAAACTACCGACCCGTGTAGTCCATATATACACAAGGGAAGTTGGAAAATGATCGCCATCAGAAATTTTCCACATATATGGAGTTATTTGATTTGAAAAGTAAATACAAGAAGGGTTGCACCAATAATGTTGCAAATTGTCTTAGTCGACAACGAGTAATGGTGGTCATCACTGTGCTCAACTCCTATGGGCACAAGACTTCAAGATCGCTCCATCTTTATAAGAGCGATCCATAATTTGGCAACCCATAACAAACACTCCTCAAAGGTAAGCAAGTTTCAAATTTTCACCTCGAGCATGCACTGCTGTGGGACTTGGGACACATGTTTGTTCCTTCAAGCGAGCATGCCGAGATTATTTTGGAGGCATACTCTAGTGAGTTTGTTGGACATTTCAGAGTAGATAAAATAGTGGTATTACTGCAAAAGTATTCTTATTGGATAAACCTTCATTAGGATGTTGGGAGGTACATTAAATCCTACACTATGTACGACATTTCAAAACCAACCATCAAGACAAAAGCCCTATATATCCCTATACCTACTCCTAGTTCACCTTGGGAATCCATCTCCATGGATTACATGTCGGACCTTCCTTCTACTAAGCTCGATAATGATTGTGTTTTCATGGTCATTGACAAATTTGCTAAGATGGCCATTATGATCACCTACAAAAACAGTATCACAACATAGGTCACTCTTAGGCTCTTCTTTGAGAAAGTGTGTGTACACATTAGGATCCCATAGTTCAATTTCTCATATCACGATAACACATTCCTAAGTGCATTTTAGTCAAGTCTCTTGTCGATGTGGGATACAAAAATGACCAAGTCCACGACTTTCCATCCCCAAACTCATGGCCAAACAAAGGTCATCAACACGATGATGGTACACGTTATGCACATGTACAACTCAAAGAATCCATGCACATGGGATGAAAGCCTCCCCTATGTCAAGCATAGTGACAATAGAGCTCCCCACAACTAAATAGGACAAAACCCTTTTCTAGGTAGGGATGGGATTTTGGTCATTCTATCCCATTGATGAGGTCATACCATTTACACCTACTCAAGCAAATTCAGCTCATGCTCAGTCTGAAGCGGATAGGGCTAACAAAATCATTGAGCGCATTCAACACATCCACTAACACGTCAATGAAATATTGCACAAAACCAATGCTAAGTGTAAGCAGTGCCATGGGTCCTGCACAAGTTTGAGGTGGGCGATAATGTTTGGCTACATTTGCAGAAGGAGCACCTCACTAGACCGTTCCACAAGCTACTTTTGTTGCGATATGGGCCATACACCCTCACCAAGGATATAGGGGACAATGACTTTGAGCTGAGCTTTCCACCATTCCTTGGTCTGCACCTAGTGTTCAATGTAGACCACCTTTGGCTATACTTTGCACCATTGCTCGACACCTCCAACATTAGAGAACAACTCATGCCAACAAAGCTAAACCAAGACTACATGGAACATGCCACAACTCATCAGATCATGGACACATACACCACGAACACTTGCAAGCAAACGATCCAACTACATTGGGTTGTCAAAGGTGGCTATGATGATGTCACAGAGGTTAAATGGAAGGAAAATGAACAACGCAACCTAGGAAGGTCAATGATGAAAAGGAGGATATCCAAACCCGACACGAAACAAAAAGTGTCATGTTCAAGAGTGAGTTGCTCACACGACTCATAGAACTTCCAATTTTCCCCCGCTATTTCTTGAGGTACCCCAATTATTTTTTATCAAAATCTTGAACGGGATAGCATGTGCTAGCATTGTAAGTTCATCCTTCAGATGAATCCAACCTAGTAAGTCTAATGAGCCCTAGGAAGGGTAAGCTCATGATCATCATTGTGACGAATCCAATCTCGTTTAATTGTTTAACGAGTCTGACAAAGGTGTAACTCGGCATCTTTTTAATGTTTCGAGAGTTTGAAAAAGACACGTAAAAGAAAACTCCACATGGGCCCTTTCCGTACATTTGTGTCTCTCGAGCTCAAAAAGGTAGAAAATGATACCTGAGAGAATCACATGACCATTTGAGTGAAGGAGTATATTTTTCGTAAATAGTTCATCCCAACATGAAAAATGGGTAACATATACTAGGTAAACAATGTTTCACAGCATTTAACGAGTTCAAAATGGCAAGAGCTTGACAATAATTTTGTGTTTAAAGAGTTGGAAAAGAGCTTGAAAGAAAACCGCCCATTTTCATTGTCTTTTACAAGTCAAAAAGGGAAAAATACTAGGAGATATTTTCTCAGGCAAAAATACGTCAAAAATACTTAAAAACCCTAATATTTCACGAAAAAATGAATATAAGGAGGAAAAAGTATTTATTTTTTACCATTTACATTTTACCTTTGTGTGGAGAGCTTTTTACGCACTTGCACCATAACGTTTCTAGAGCAAATTGTAGGAGATCCGGGAGGTCATTTGTCGAGCTGTGAGTTGTAGGTAAGAGCCAAGACGTTGAACTACATTTTCATACTTATTCAACCCGTGTTTATCCATTTTTTGGATTTCATGACGAGGTTTTGGAAAAATGAAATCACATTCTATCAATTGCATCATCGACGCTATTGTTTTTAAAATAGTGACACCTGTGCCATGAACAAATTTTTTTCTTGTTTTTGCTCAATTTACCCGTTCCAATCCAAATTTTTCTGGCCAAAGATGATTATTGATTTGATTATATGGTTTTTGCAACGAAAAAACGTGAAAAATGGTGGATTGGAAAGAACGCGAGCATGCGGATATTAACACCCAAGAAATGGCCGACCCAAATTGCTTGGATGCTTTGAGGAACTGTGGGATCCTCAAATTCTTCCTTACACTAGGTCTACGGGCTCAACCCGAATTGCTACGATATCTGATGAGTCTGTGGGACCTGAATCAGAAAATTTTCACTAAGTCCATGACTTTCCATCGCGAGACTCATGGCCAAACAAAGGTCATCAACACAATGATGGTACAGATTATGCGCATGTACAACTCAAAGGATCCATGCACATGGGATGAAAGCCTCGCCTATGTCGAGCATAGCTACAATAGAGCTCCCCACAACTAAACATGACACAACCCTTTTTAGGTAGGGATGGGATTTTGGTCATTTTGTCTCATTGATGTGGTCATACCATTTACACCTACTCAAGCAGATTCGACTCATGTTGAGTGTGAAGTAGATAGGGCTAACAACATCATTGAGCGCATTCAACACATCCACCAACACGTCGTTGAAATATTGGACAAAACCTATGCTAAGTACAAGCAGTGCCATGATGAGCATCGGGTCCCGCACAAGTTTGAGGTGGGTGACAATGTTTGGCTACATTTGTAGAAGGAGCACCTTAGTCGACCCTACCGCAAGCTACTTTTGTTGCAATATGGGCCATACACCATCACGAAGGCTATAGGGGACAATGACTTTGAGCTGAGCTTTCCACCATTCCTTGGTCTGCACCTAGTGTTCAATGTAGATCACCTTTGGACATACTTTGCACCATTGCTCGACACCTCCAACATTGGAGAACAACTCATGCCAACAAAGCTAAATCGAGACTCCATGGAACATGCCACAACTCATCGGATCATGGACACATACACCAAGAACACTTGCAAGGCCAACTTGTGTAGTGAGGCTAGTGGCTCACCATAGACCAAGTTCAACAAAAGTTTAAGTGTCTCATGAAGGGAATCAACACAATGGGGACCATTGATTCCTAATGAGGGAGAACTCGTGGCCACCTCCCTATTCCACTTGGACCTCGAGCATGTCTCATTTAGTTTTTAAATTTCCTTAATTTTAGCAAAGTTTCCTATGTTTGGGTGTTTTTCACGCGATGAACTTCTGGATGTGTTTTGAGGCCCTAAACGGCACTTTTTTGAGAAAATTTGGGAAACATGCAAATTTGATTCTTATTTGGAGTCAAAAGTTGTAGTCTTGGGATAAATCTTTCTAAAAACGTATTGTGTGGGTCAAACTCACATAGTATTGTGTGGGTCAAACTCACATGGAAGTATTGTGTGAGTCTTTCTAATAATATATTTTCATAAGTTATATTATTTAATCAATAAACTATATTATTTAAACAGTAAATTTATTTTCTATTTAAATATTAATATTTAATAATAATAATAATAATAATAATAAATAATTTAATTTTCTGACTATCTACATTAATTCTAATTTAGTTTAATAAAAATTATTATTAAAATCTCCATTCATTTATTTATATTATTATTGTGTAATTAAAACTTAAATATAATTAGTTTCAATGTATCTTTGGATTTAGATACATCTTGATTTGATTTAATTAGTAGCTTTTAGGTTGAGGTATCCGGTTCGAGCCGTGGCAAGTTGAGGATCTGTTAGCAGGTTCGAGCCGTGGGAAGTTAGAGGATTTATTTGCAAAAACCTGACCGGTTCTAGCCGTGGCTGCAAGATTATCTGACAGAGGTGTTGGGCAGCCCCACTATCCTAGGCCGCCGAATCTCTTCTATACCGTCAAAATACTATTCAAAAAAATCAACTCAAAGTATTTTCATTTCCTTGCCGGCCTCCACCATGCTGCAATTATCTCTACTGCCTCACTCTTTGGGATGGCAAATATCTTTAGTGTCTTTCTCTGAGGTTGTTGTACCAGTTTTTCATGATTTTTTAATCTTTTTCATTTATCATATATATATCAGCATATATTTATTTTAAATACAGATTTAATAAGATTTGATATTTATTTTTCTGGTTTTCATGTTTTTTATATATATATTAGCATATATTTATCCTAAATAAAGATGTAATATGATTTCATACCCATCTAACATGAGCCTAGAGAGCTCTAATTTAAATTTATTCAGGTACATCATACTAGGCTGTAAAGTGAACCTCTTGACTTAATAAATCCCTAACCCTAACTATCAAAATGTAGACTCAAACCCTAACTTCCAAATACTCAAAAGTTTTTCATTTCTTTGCTGCAATTATCTCTAGCGCCACCTACTGCCATTGTTGTAGGGGTTTCTCATTTTTTTAACAATTTTCATTCCTGGTTCATTTGATTTTAAAAAAAAATTGTCCAATAATTTGGAAAAAAATTGTTATAATTTTAAGTTTTTATTTTTAAATAAGATATATTTGACCACAATAGTTGTGGAGACAAGAGCTCTGCAGACTAATTTTTCCATAAAATTTGGAGCAGTAATATTCAAAAACACACTAAAAAGGTAACATGTTCTTAAATAACCAAATTGATCAAAATTCTAAACATAAAAGACGATTAAATTTTTATTAACGTACTCATTTTATATGAAATATTTAAAAACAAAAATGGCGACACAATTTTAGAGCTATTACGAAGGAAAGCAAACCATCTTTCATAGGCAAACAACCGTTTATTTCATATATTTCCTCACTTCTCTGTACTTCCAGGGATTACAACCAAAGGCAAACTACCTTTCATTTCAAACGTTTCCTCAGTTCCCTGTACTTACAGCGATTACAGCCGAAAGGCAAACTAGCTTTCATTTCACAAGGTTCTTTCACCCATAACTGATGCAATGCTTGTTTAATTTTGCGGTGGATGGATGTAACAAAACTCCGCTCCAATTGGGATGTGATCGGAAGAACGAATAACAGAAGGAAGTCCACGGTCTTTCACCTCTTCGTCGTCAACCAGCTCCAGTAAGGACACCACTTTGAACTTGGTGGCAGTGTAGAAAATGTAATCCAACGTTCCCTGAAATATTTCCCTATCATTCTTGACGAAGTTGGTGAAACGCGGCTCCCCGGTCTCACCATTTAATTTCTTCTTCACGTCTATTTCGGGAACGTCGCATAGAGAATAGGAAGAATAAGCATTTGCGAAAGGTACTGAATGACGAAGCTGCACAGTTGGATGATTACGCAAAATTTCTTCCGGTAAGGGATGATGGACATAGCCTTTGGTAAGAAGTGAATGGGCAGCGGTTCCTGGCACGGAATTAAAATCTCCACATAATATGAGTGAAACATCGTCATTCTTGGCAAACTCCTCCAAGCGCTTGAGCAAGCAATTAACTTGTAATAGCTTTATATCAGAGTTTCTAGCGTGGATGTGGGTGTTCCCAATGCACAGAGGTTGACCGGCATTTTTGGATCTAAGTATGGCCTGCAGAGCAATGTTGTCTTTACCATGATTCAAATCCATAGACCAAGAATCGATCAACTCAAACTCATCCAGTTTCCAAAATGTTGCGCAACCATCAACAGTTGGACTGTAATTTTCTCTCACCTTTCCCTTATACGCCCCTTCATAACCTATTTGCAGGAGCGCTGGGCGGAAAAAATCAGAATAGTGGTTTTGTTGCACCTCTTGTAGACAAATGATGTCCGCTTGGCATTCTCCTATCTCTTTCACCAGATTTTCTCTGCGGTGTTCCCACTTTAGAGCGAAGTCCGGACAGTTGGGGAACTGCTTTGGCTTAGCATACTTTTTTGCCAAAACATTGTAGGTCACAACTCTGAATGATGGACATCCATCGTTTTCTACTTTAACCTTTTTCCATACCATTTTTACCGGTAACTGTAATATCTCTCTTCAATACACTAGTCTCTTTCTTTTCTTACTCTTCTCATCAAATTCTACTTAACCATGCCACCTTAGGTCTCCTCGCCCTTTTAAAACAGCTTTCTTGCCCTTAAAAGTCTCTCTTTCTTCTCGGGCATAGAGCTCCGTAATGTTTAAAATTTCATTACAAACTTTGACCCAATCAGAATAAATCAATTAAAATAATTAAAACAATTTTGTTCTCTTTAAAAGGAGTGTATTTTTTTCTTTTCGGGCATAGAGCTCCTATTATCCTGTAATGTTTAAAATTTCATTACAAACTTTGACCCAATCAGAATAAATCAATTAGAATAATTAAAACAATTTTGTTCTATTTAAAACCACTGTATTCTTTCGTAGTTTTGTGACAAAAATTGTTTTTAATATCGTAGAGAATTTGTAATGTTTAACAATTGTTTTTAATATCGTAGAGAATTTGTAATGTTTAACATTTTGAATTGTTCAAAATATAACAAAACAAAACAAAATAAAATACAATAGAATAAAATAAAAAAACATAAAATCCTTAGCCTTAGAATCATTTTTAAAACAACTTTGTTACCTTTAGAACTAAATTTTCCCTCTCTAGGCATTAAAACTACTTTGTTATCCTTAAAAAGTGTGTCTTCTTTGGACTAAAGAGAGTATTTCCTAGTTTTGCTCCCAGAGAGACGGGGAATGTAGACAGTAATATGGTAGAGAAGTTGTCATATTTAATATTTTGACTTATTCAAACTATAACAAAAAGGGCACATTGGCTCTCTCTTAGCCAAGCTAGTTTTTGGGCTTAGAGCCTACCTCTGACTTCGTACTTCTATTGGGTTATAATCCTTCCCCGGCACCAAGTCTCACTAGTAAAAGACCCAAAAGAAGAAAGGATTCTATGAACCGGTCTTCTTCCAGGAAAATAAAATAGAATAAAATAAAAAATAAAATAAAATAAATCCTTAGGGTTCTAATCATTTTAAAACAACTTTGTTACAGTTGGCAGCAAGGCCACTCTACCACTTCAAGTAAATGCCCAGTGGTTCATTTAAGTAGTAAACAATGTTCCAGTTCAGAGATTTTTCCTTTCTACACATTAAAACAATTTTGTTGTGCTTAAAAAGAGTGTCTTCTCTCCTAGTTTTATCACAAAAGATAGTGTTTTAGAGGTGAGGGAATGTATAGAGCAGTATGGTAGAGAAGTTGTAATGTTTAATGTTTTTACTTATTCAAAGTATAACAAAAAGAAATAAATAAAATACAATACAGTAATATGAAATAAAATTAAATAAGAAAAAAAAAAAAACATTTTTGGCCTTAAAAGATTGTTTTATTTCCCATCATAGAGGAGGCCCTAGAGTTCATTAGTGTGAAAGGTGTCTTGTAATGTTTAAAATCTCATTACGAACTTTGACTCAATCAAAATCAGTTTTAAAACAACTTTCTTGGCCTTAAACTATTGTCTTATTTCGCCCATAAAGGCCCTAGAGTTCACTAGGGTGGAAGGTATCTTGTAATGTTTCAAATTTCATTACAAACTTTGACTCAATCAAAATCAATTTTAAAACAACTTTCATGGCCTTAAAATATTGTCTTCTTTCCCCTCATACAGGCTCTAGAGTTCACTAGGGTGAAAGGTGCGTTGTAATGTTTAAAATTTCATTAAAAAGTTTGACTCAATCAAAATAAAAAGATTAAAATAATTAAAACAATTTTTTATCCTTAAAAAGATTGTATTTTTTTATCCTTAAAATGATAATGACCATAGTGAAGAATGAATGGAAAACCCTCTTATTTATAACAAAGTATTGGGTTGATCTAACAAATGGAGAATAATAATAGATATTGACCAAATGAGGATCTAACCGTCATGAATATTTTATTATGTTTTTGGAGAGGGAAAACATATTCAAAATGGTAAAATATATTTATTTAGGAATAATTTACAAACAAAATAATTTATTAATTAGTTCCCCACTACTAAGAATTGTGTGAAATTGAAATAATTATTAAATAAGGATTTAACAACTATATAGTGATTTATTTATTTATTTATAGGCGATGTAGTCAAATGTGAAAATGAATAATTATCAAATAATAATTTAATGCTTATTTCTAGAGAAAATTAAATAAATAATTATTTATTCAATTATTCTCATGGGGTTTTATAATTCTAATCATATATAATTTAATAAAAATGGTTTAAATAAATTATTTCACACGATGAAAATTATTTTACTATGGTAAAATTAATCTTAGGTGGTGTCTTTCACTCCACCTAGTTAGAAAGGGCTAGGTGATAATTTTTTTAGTGATAAAAAATTGAGCCCCCCAATGTAGGGTGTTACAAGAAAATAGTATGTTTGAAAAATGTTGTAGGACATTCTATTAGTTTGGCCCTCAATGCAACCCTCCTCGCTCTAGTTCCTAACGAAGACAATTATGCCATAATAGGTCACCACAGGCCCATAGCACTTTGCAATGTAATTTATAAAATTATCTCCAAAGTCATTGCAAACATCCTAAATCACATCCTCCCAAACCCTCACTCCCCAAAAAAATCAAGTTATGTTGAAGGTAGGTAGATCCTTGATGGCACCATTCTTTCCCATGAAGCCATCCACTCCATCAACTCTGTGAAGCTACTTGACATTCCCATCAAGGTGGATCCTTCAAAAGCCTTCCACAGCCTCAACTCCCACTACTTAAAAGAGGTTATACATGTCTTCAAGTTCATTCCTACGTGGATCTCCTAGGTCATCTCCTATATCTCCTCAACTTTATTCTCTATCCTTAAAAATGGCTCCTCTTTACACACCTTTCAACCCTTCACAGGAATGAGGGAAGGAGATCCTCTCTACCTTTATCTTCATCCTTATGCTAGAAGGATTCGATAGAGCATTAAAAGTTTCCATTACTGGCGGAAGCCTCATTGGTCTTAGATTCCATACTAACCCTCCCACTCCCATCAATAATTTTTTGACGGCACTCTCCTTTTCAATCACTCCTCAGTCAATTTTGACAAATATCTCATATTCTTTATTCACACTCCCCTTGACACCCAAAGGAAAACTAAGTGAATTATTGGCTTCTTGGTGGGTAATCTTCCTTCCAAGTACCTTGGAATTCCTCTCTCAACTTCTGCTGCCAAACATTCATCCTCGGGATGCCTCGTGGCAAGTTAAAAGACAAATTCAAATGTTGGTCATTTCAACCTTTGAAAATAGCAGGTTGGCATGTTCTTCTTAAATAGGTCCTAAAAGGTATTACTTCTTGTCTCTTTTATGTCCTAGAAGCACCCAAATGTTTCCTTAAATCTCTATGAACATATCATGTAATTTATTGTCACGAGGCTCTCAAATCAAATAGAAATGCTTATTGGTCAAATGGGAATGCTCTTCCTCTCAAAAGAAGAAGGGGGTGTTGTTCTAAAAGACCTAGAAAAAGTTAACAAAGTCATGGGAGAAAATATTTGTGTGGAGATCAGTCAAGATCACCACACAACCATGGCCCAAACTCTAGCATTCAAGGTACACTCAGAACATTGATAATCAAGATCTTATCTACTTAAAATCAACCATCAAGGGTTCTCACATTTAGAAAATGGAAAACACAAAGAGATCCATGGTATAAAGTCACACTTTCTTGGAAATAAGGGATGGTTGTTTAGTGATATTTTGGATAGATTCATGGAAAAAAGTCCCCAATATTAGCATAGAGCTACAACTCCCCTTAAGAGAACAAGAAGATCATGCTTCAAACAAGTCATTAGTTTCACAAGACTGGAAAGAAGACCCTTCTCACAAAAGAAATGGATGGATCCTCCCCACTATGGCACACAAGGAAGACACATAATCAAATAGTTTGAGGCAACAAGAGGCTCTAGCTCATGTAACACTCAAAAAGAAAAATGGCTTAGGACATTTAATTTGTGGATTCAAAAGTGCATGTACTTTTAGTGTCAAAGAAGCTTACAACCTTTACCCGTAGACCCAAAATCAAGACTTGCACCCATATTGGTCAAATTTATGGGGCTTGCACTTCTGGCCCAAGATGCGCATCTTCACTTTTCTCCTCATAGATAAAAATCAGACTTGAATAGAAAAAGAAGGAGTTACAACTCATAGGTGAGTACTGCACGTGGAGACTGTACTCAAACAAAGAAAACTCTCTCCGTTCACTCTACTCTTCATCAAATGAGTAATTACATCATTAAGTACAATAAGGAAATGAGGAAGTTGCAACCAAACTCCTAAACTTTAGGAACAAATCCTAAACTGAGATACGTTACAACTTATGTAACAATTTCTCCATTAATACAAAATAATATTAATTATTTTCAACTCCCCCCTTAATGGAGAAAGGATTATCCTAAACTCCTAACATCCCTCTAAACAATTCAAACTTTGCATGCCCAAGAGGCTTAGTAAAAATATCAGCCATGTTATCACAAGTTTTACAATATTCAACACATATTTCTTTTGGTTGTAGTTTCTCTCGAACAAAATGAAATTGAGTATCGATGTGCTTTGTATTTTTATGAAAGACTCGATTGTATGCAAGCCTGATGGTACTCTCATTGTTAGTTTTGTTAATAGTTGATTCTTTCTGCTCTTCTCCTACATCGTTGAGAAGTCTTCTCAACGAGATAGCTTCACATGTGGCTGAACACAATGCTTGGTACTCAGCTTCACATGAAGATAGAGCTACAGTGCTATGCTTTTTGCTGCTCCATGCTATGACCCTCGATCCAATGTTGAATGCATAACCTGTGATTGATATTCGATCATCCAAGTTACCTACCCAATCGGAATCTGAAAAACCTGCTACAATAACATTAGAAGTGTCAGTATACAAAATGCCATAATTACTAGTACCACTAAGATACCTCAACACACTTTTTGCTGCGACCAAGTGACTTTCGAGTGGTTTTGACATGAACTAGCTCAACTCACTAACAAAATATGCCAAATCTGGTCTAGTGGTAGTGAGATATATCAAACTACCAACTAGATGTTTTTACATAGTGGCATCCACCTCTTTAGTACCATCGTCACTGCTCAACATTAAATTTTGCTGTAATGTTGTTGCTGCTGATCTGCATTATTCCATTCTGAACCTTTCCAGCAAGTTTCTCACATACTTCCCTTGAGTAAGAAAAGTTTGTCCAGAACCTTTCCATACCTCCAATCCCAAGCAGTAATGAAGGTCTCTGAGATCTTTCATCTCAAACACTTGTGACCTTCATTGTTTGATTTCTTTGATCAGATTGTTAGCATTCCCTGTTATGATCATATCATCTACATACAAAGAAATAAAAATAATTTGCCTCTGTTTATTGAACTTGGTATACAGATTTGGATCATTCAAGCTCCTATCAAAGCCATGTTGTACAAAAAAATGAATCAATTTTCTCATACCATGATGTGGGTGCCTCTTTTAAACCATAAAGTGCCTTTTTCAATTTACACACAAGATGTTCCTGTCCCTTTTTCACAAAACCTTCACGCTGTACTAAATAAATTTCTTCTTTCAAGTCACCATTCATAAATGCAGACTTAACATCTAGCTGGTGTAGCTGCCATTTGTGTTTTGTTGCTAAGGTAATTAGCATTCTAATGGTGTTTAGTTTGGCTACAGGAGAAAAGGTGTCATCGAAATCTATTCCCTCTTGTTGTGAGTAACCCTTTGCTACCAGTCTAGCTTTAGGTTTCTCTATACTCCCATCTGCCATAGGATTGAATAACTTATATGCCTTGAACTCAGTGCCATATCCAACAAATGTACATTTCAGGGCTTTGGGATCTAACTTCTTCCTATCTGCTTTAGGTATATGAGCATAAGCTTTTGACCCAATTATTCTTAAATGACTCACTCCTCGTTTGAATCCAAACAATGCTTCAAAATGGGTTTTGAAGTGTAGACATCTAGTAGGAATCCTATTCTTTAAATACACAACAGTGTTAATAGCTTCTGCCCAAAGACCATTTGATAGACCCTTACCTTGAAGCATGCTCCTTGCGCACTCCACAAGAGTTTTTTTCTTCCGTTTTGCCACTCCATTTTGTTGTGGAGTGTGGGGCACTGTAAACTGTTGCACAATCACATGATGCTTGCAGAAATTCATGAACTCTCCCAACTTGTATTCTCCCCCTTGATCTGAGCAGAGAATTTTTATCCTTTTTCCTGTCTGGTTTTCTACCATGGATTTAAACTCTTTAAAATAATGAAAGGCTTGACTCTTTTTACTCAGAAATTATATCCATGAAAGTCTAGTGCAATCATCTGTAAACAAAACAAAGTAATATGCTCCTCCTAATCACCTATTTTTCATAGGTCCACAGATGTCTGTATTCACCAGTTATAAAATATCTCTTTCCTTTCTATTGACATGTAAAGGGAACTCTTCTCTATGCATTTTCCCTAATGCACATCCATCACAATCCATCTTAACATTATGGAGAACAGGGAGTCCATCAACCATACCTTTTCTGTGAAGTAAGATGAGGTCTTGCAAATTAATATGGCCAAATCTCTGATGCTAGAGATCTTCAACTATCAATCTAGCTGCAACCATTGCTTGATGTGGCATACTCTTCACATCTAGCATGTACAGGTTCCCCACGCGCACTCCTATTGCAACTGTTTCCATCTGGCTATCCTTAATGACATGGTTAGTCTTAAAGAATTGAACTTGCATGTCTTGATCAGCAATCATTGAGACATAGAACATATTTTTCTTAATTCTTGGAACATACAATACATATTTTAGATGTTTAATGTCACCACTAGGTAACTTTACATGAATGTCACAATATCCTTTGATCTCATATCCATTGTCATCTCCTAAATAGATTTTCGACCCACATGAAGTTTCTTCAAGAAATTCAAACCACTCCTTCTTACCAGTCAGATGTGAGGATGCGCAAGAGTCAACATACCATATGTCTTCCTCATCTCCCTTTAAAGCTAAAAGAGCACAATCGACTATAAATAGTCGAAGTTCGTGGCTATGGTCTTATTCTTCCTCAACAAAGTAACTCTTATGTTTTCTCTGTTTGTTTCTTCCTTTGTCCTCCTGCCTCTTATAACAATATTTAATCTGGTGACCAGGTTTTCCACAGTAAAAACATTTCTTGATGGGAAAATTATTAGCAGACATACCTTTAAACGGTCTCTTCTGAAATGTGTTGGCACCTTTCTACTATTGCTGCTATGGTTGCTGATGTTGCTTCCCTCTATACTATCTCCTTTTTGCCATCAAAGCAAGGTCATTGCTCTTTGATTTCAAATTTTGTCATCTCTCTTCTTCTTGTTGCAGAATCCCTATCAGCTCTTCAAACACAGGGGCTTTCTCCCTTGCTGACAGCACTGAGATGAACACCTGGTATTCATTAGTCATTCTGTTCAACGTAATCATGAACAGATCTGAATCAAAAACTTTCTCTTCGATATCTCCCAATCTGTCCTTCAGGTCTTTACTTCTAGAAATGAACCCAACAACGAACTCATTCTCCTCCATCTTCAATGCAAACAACTTTCCTTTGAGTGACAAGACACAGTTTGTATTCTGTGTCTGGTATAGGTTTTTGAGCGTCGTCCAAATGTCAATGTTTGATTTACAGTCTCTAATATGTGGGATAACATTGTCCTTGACAGACATCTTCAATATGACCTTCGCTTTTGTCTCCCTTTTATCCCAATCTTGCTATTGTGCAGCTAATCCTCGTCTTAGCTCATTTCCTATAATAATTGACCACGCATTTGTGCTTTCAAGTAAAGTTTGCATCTTGAATTTCTAGTCGGTGAAATTCAATCCATCAAGTTTGCCAGATTCGTGGAGGTACGATTGTATACTGTTATTCATATTGGATTGATAAAATTTTTGATCCTCTGATGAATAAGTCTATCCAACTAAACACTTTCAGGTCACAAAAAAAACACCATATACTAGATCCGAATCTCTGTTTTGCTGAAAAAATGGTTTGTACCTTCAATGAGCCACCACTGAGCAAGTTTGATTTGCTTCCATTGAACAGATTAGGAATTGCAATGTACCACCATTGGGCAAGTCTGATTTTCTGCCACCGAATAGATCAGGGACTCCAATGCACCACCATCAGGCAAATCCGATCTGCAGCCATCGAACAGATCAGGAACTCCAATGCGCCACCACCGAGCAAATCCGATCTACTACCACCGAACAGATGAGGAATTCCAATGTGCCACCACTGGGCAAATCTGATCTGCTGCCATTGAGTAGATCTGAAGCTTCAAAGTGCCACCACCGGGCAAGGCCGATCTGCAAAAAAAAGAGAAAAATTTATAGATCTTCCAAAAAGAAAGAGGTTGGCGCTTCTCGATAGCGAAAGACCCACGCCAGAAACAAAATCGATGTGAGGCACGAAATTGCCATGCTTAAGGCTTGATTTTCCCCACCAATAGCGATTTTTGGTGCGTCGGCGTGACTATCCATATCAAACCTGTGCCAAGTGGCACGATTGTTCCTTAAAAAACCACGCTAACCCTTTGTTCTGCTCAAAAATGGCGGAACTATTCCTGTCAAAACAGCACCAACCCTTTCTTGTGCTTAGAGATGATTAGTCATCTGAGACATGTGCTACAGGTGTTACTGTAGTCCACTTGATCTTATGAATAAAAGATACAACTACCCTAGAACCCCCGCTCAAAGTACATTTCCAAAGTAGGGACAAGTTCTTAAACCATGCTGGTGAGATTCGCCTTTGGGATTCAAATTTGCCAAAGTACCAATTCCCCCAAGTCCACATTTTTCCTAAGATTGTTCATATGTATTATGCTTGCTACATCCCCTGTCACATGACTATTATGTCTCATGGCAAGAAGGTCCTTTTCGCCATCAATGTTGATTCTATAAATGAAATTCTACAGCTCCAACCAGGACCAAGCCTAACCCCACTCTCAATTGGAGATCTGTTGGACCTGTATCCTAAACATAGCTCTACAAAATTGGCCCAAATATTCCAAACCTTCACAAGAGAAGAGAGACACATCCCTAAGGACTTTCCTCCATATGTATAAGTCATTTTCTCTCTATGGGACCAGAATATTGTGGCCATGATATCTTCTATTTTGGGTTACTCAACTAGTGAGTACATTAATCAAATAATCCTTGCCTTCATGTCCATCTAGACTCCAAGGTAGCCTCCTATTGTCATTTATGACTATGCCCAATTTATAGCTGATAGGATGCATGAGAAATTCCTTATAATGATGAATGAAAGGGTTTTTAAGCACTCCTTAGTTTTATACCATATGTTCTTATATTATCAATCATAGAAGTTCCCATTCACCATTTAGAAGCTTGACACCAAGGGTCAACCCAGATCAATCATTTTTTGGACCCCATTGATCGACCAATACCAGTCTCCATACTCTTACTCTGATTTCATTGATTTATTTGTACATCAAGTCATGGCAACGTTGACTGGAAGCCCTCCTCCTAGAATCAATCTAGAAATAAAGAGATTCATTCAATTGTGTAAGTAGACCAAAGTTGGTGATTGGTACCTGAACCATATAAAAATAAGGATTTATGGTTGCATACTAGCACCATACAATCAGAATAAATTAATTAGAATAATTAAAACAATTTTGTTCTCTTTAAAACGACTGTATTCTTTCGTAGTTTTGTGACAAAAATTGTTTTTAATATCGTAGAGAATTTGTAATGTTTAACATTTTGACTTGTTCAAAATATAACAAAACAAAACAAAATAAAATACAATAGAATAAAATAAAAAAACATAAAATCCTTAGCCTTAGAATCATTTTTAAAACAACTTTGTTACGTTTAGAACTAAATTCTCCCTCTCTAGGCATTAAAACTACTTTGTTATCCTTAAAAAGAGTGTCTTCTTTGGACTAAAGAGAGTATTTCCTAGTTTTGCTCCCAGAGAGACGGGGAATGTAGACAGTAATATGGTAGAGAAGTTGTCATATTTAATATTTTGAATTATTCAAACTATAACAAAAAGGGCACATTGGCTCTCTCTTAGCCAAGCTAGTTTTTGGGCTTAGAGCCTACCTCCTACTTCGTACTTCTATTGGGTTATAATCCTTCCCCGGCACCAAGTCTCACTAGTAAAAGACCCCAAAAGATCTCACTAGTAAAAGACCCAAAAGAAGAAAGGATTCTATGAACCGGTCTTCTTCCAGGAAAATAAAATAGAATAAAATAAAAAATAAAATAAAATAAATCCTTAGGGTTCTAATCATTTTAAAACAACTTTGTTACAGTTGGCAGCAAGGCCACTCTACCACTTCAAATAAATACCCAGTGGCTCATTTAAGTAGTAAACAATGTTCCAGTTCAGAGATTTTTCCTTTCTACACATTAAAACAATTTTGTTGTGCTTAAAAAGAGTGTCTTCTCTCCTAGTTTTATCACAAAAGATAGTGTTTTAGAGGTGAGGGAATGTATAGAGCAGTATGGTAGAGAAGTTGTAATGTTTAATGTTTTTACTTATTCAAAGTATAACAAAAAGAAATAAATAAAATACAATACAGTAATATGAAATAAAATTAAATAAGAAAAAAAAAAAAACATTTTTGGCCTTAAAAGATTGTTTTATTTCCCATCATAGAGGAGGCCCTAGAGTTCATTAGTGTGAAAGGTGTCTTGTAATGTTTAAAATCTCATTACGAACTTTGACTCAATCAAAATCAGTTTTAAAACAACTTTCTTGGCCTTAAACTATTGTCTTATTTCGCCCATAAAGGCCCTAGAGTTCACTAGAGTGGAAGGTATCTTGTAATGTTTCAAATTTCATTACAAACTTTGACTCAATCAAAATCAATTTTAAAACAACTTTCATGGCCTTAAAAGATTGTCTTCATTCCCCTCATACAGGCTCTAGAGTTCACTAGGGTGAAAGGTGCATTGTAATGTTTAAAATTTCATTAAAAAGTTTGACTCAATCAAAATAAAAAGATTAAAATAATTAAAACAATTTTTTATCCTTAAAAAGATTGTATTTTTTTATCCTTAAAATGATAATGACCATAGTGAAGAATGAATGGAAAAACCTCTTATTTATAACAAAGTATTGGGTTGATCTAAAAAATGGAGAATAATAATAGATATTGACCAAATGAGGATCTAACCGTCATGAATATTTTATTATGTTTTTGGAGAGGGAAAACATATTCAAAATGGTAAAATATATTTATTTAGGAATAATTTACAAACAAAATAATTTATTAATTAGTTCCCCACTACTAAGAATTGTGTGAAATTGAAATAATTATTAAATAAGGATTTAACAACTATATAGTGATTTATTTATTTATTTATAGGCGATGTAGTCAAATGTGAAAATGAATAATTATCAAATAATAATTTAATGCTTATTTCTAGAGAAAATTAAATAAATAATTATTTATTCAATTATTCTCATGGGGTTTTATAATTCTAATCATATATAATTTAATAAAAATGGTTTAAATAAATTATTTCACACGATGAAAATTATTTTACTATGGTAAAATTAATCTTAGGTGGTGTCTTTCACTCCACCTAGTTAGAAAGGGCTAGGTGATAATTTTTTTAGTGATAAAAAATTGAGCCCCCCAATGTAGGGTGTTACAAGAAAATGGTATGTTTGAAAAATGTTGTAGGACATTCTATTAGTTTGGCCCTCAATGCAACCCTCCTCGCTCTAGTTCCTAACGAAGAAAATTATGCCATAATAGGTCACCACAGGCCCATAGCACTTTGCAATGTAATTTATAAAATTATCTCCAAAGTCATTGCAAACATCCTAAATCACATCCTCCCAAACCCTCACTCCCCAAAAAAATCAAGTTATGTTGAAGGTAGGTAGATCCTTGATGGCACCATTCTTTCCCATGAAGCCATCCACTCCATCAACTCTGTGAAGCTACTTGACATTCCCATCAAGGTGGATCCTTCAAAAGCCTTCCACAGCCTCAACTCCCACTACTTAAAAGAGGTTGTACATGTCTTCAAGTTCATTCCTACGTGGATCTCCTAGGTCATCTCCTATATCTCCTCAACTTTATTCTCTATCCTTAAAAATGGCTCCTCATTACACATCTTTCAACCCTTCACATGAATGAGGGAAGGAGATCCTCTCTACCTTTATCTTCATCCTTATGCTAGAAGGATTCGATAGAGCATTAAAAGTTTCCATTACTGGCCGAAGCCTCATTGGTCTTAGATTTCATACTAACCCTCCCACTCCCATCAATAATTTTTTGACGGCACTCTCCTTTTTAATCACTCCTCAGTCAATTTTGACAAATATCTCATATTCTTTATTCACACTACCCTTGACACCCAAAGGAAAATTAAGTGAATTATTGGCTTCTTGGTGGGTAATCTTCCTTCCAAGTACCTTGGAATTCCTCTCTCAACTTCTGATGCCAAACATTCATCCTCTGAATGCCTCGTGGCAAGTTAAAAGACAAATTCAAATGTTGGTCATTTCAACCTTTGAAAATAGCAGGTTGGCATGTTCTTCTTAAATAGGTCCTAAAAGGTATTACTTCTTGTCTCTTTTATGTCCTAGAAGCACCCAAATGTTTCCTTAAATCTCTATGAACATATCATGTAATTTATTGTCACGAGGCTCTCAAATCAAATAGAAATGCTTATTGGTCAAATGGGAATGCTCTTCCTCTCAAAAGAAGAAGGGGGTGTTGTTCTAAAAGACCTAGAAAAAGTTAACAAAGTCATGGGAGAAAATATTTGTGTGGAGATCAGTCAAGATCACCACACAACCATGGCCCAAACTCTAGCATTCAAGGTACACTCAGAACATTGATAATCAAGATCTTATCTACTTAAAATCAACCATCAAGGGTTCTCACATTTAGAAAATGGAAAACACAAAGAGATCCATGGTATAAAGTCACACTTTCTTGGAAATAAGGGATGGTTGTTTAGTGATATTTTGGATAGATTCATGGAAAAAAATCCCCAATATTAGCATAGAGCTACAACTCCCCTTAAGAGAACAAGAAGATCATGCTTCAAACAAGTCATTAGTTTCACAATACTGGAAAGAAGACCCTTCTCACAAAAGACATGGATGGATCCTCCCCACTATGGCACACAAGGAAGACACATAATCAAATAGTTTGAGCCTACAAGAGGCTCTAGCTCATGTAACACTCAAAAAGAAAAATGGCCTAGGACATTTAATTTGTGCATTCAAAAGTGCATGTACTTTTAGTGTCAAAGAAGCTTACAACCTTTACCCATAGACCCAAAATCAAGACTTGCACCCATATTGGTCAAATTTATGGGGCCTGCACTTTTGGCCCAAGATGCGCATCTTCACTTTTCTCCTCATATATAAAAATCAAACTTGAATAGAAAAAGAAGGAGTTATAGCTCATAGGTGAGTACTGCACGTGGAGACTGTACTCAAACAAAGAAAACTCTCTCCGTTCACTCTACTCTTCATCAAATGAGTAATTACATCATTAAGTACAATAAGGAAATGAGGAAGTTGCAACCAAACTCCTAAACTTTAGGAACAAATCCTAAACTGAGATACGTTACAACTTATGTAACAATTTCTCCATTAATACAAAATAATATTAATTATTTTCAACTCCCCCCTTAATGGAGAAAGGATTATCCTAAACTCCTAACATCCCTCTAAACAATTCAAACTTTGCATGCCCAAGAGGCTTAGTAAAAATATCAGCCATGTTATCACAAGTTTTACAATATTCAACACATATTTCTTTTGGTTGTAGTTTCTCTCGAACAAAATGAAATTGAGTATCGATGTGCTTTGTATTTTTATGAAAGACTCGATTGTATGCAAGCCTGATGGTACTCTCATTGTTAGTTTTGTTAATAGTTGATTCTTTCTGCTCTTCTCCTGCATCGTTGAGAAGTCTTCTCAACGAGATAGCTTCACATGTGGCTGAACACAATGCTTGGTACTCAGCTTCACATGAAGATAGAGCTACAGTGCTATGCTTTTTGCTGCTCCATGCTATGACCCTCGATCCAATGTTGAATGCATAACCTGTGATTGATATTCGATCATCCAAGTTACCTACCCAATCGGAATCTGAAAAACCTGCTACAATAACATTAGAAGTGTCAGTGTACAAAATGCCATAATTACTAGTACCACTAAGATACCTCAACACACTTTTTGCTGCGACCGACTAACTTTCGAGTGGTTTTGACATGAACTAGCTCAACTCACAGACAGAATATGCCAAATCTGGTCTAGTGGTAGTGAGATATATCAAACTACCAACTAGATGTTTGTACATAGTGGCATCCACCTCTTTAGTACCATCGTCACTGCTCAACATTAAATTTTGTTGTAATGGTGTTGCTGTTGATCTGCACTATTCCATTCTGAACCTTTCCAGCAAGTTTCTCACATACTTCCCTTGAGTAAGAAAAGTTTGTCCAGAACCTTTCCATACCTCCAATCCCAAGCAGTAATGAAGGTTTCCGAGATCTTTCATCTCAAACACTTGTGACATTCGTTGTTTGATTTCTTTGATCAGATTGTTAGCATTCCCTGTTATGATCATATCATCTACATACAAAGAAATCAAAATAATTTGCCTCTGTTTATTGAACTTGGTATACAGATTTGGATCATTCAAGCTCCTATGAAAGCCGTGTTGTACAAAAAATGAATCAATTTTCTCATACCATGATGTGGGTGCCTCTTTTAAACCATAAAGTGCCTTTTTCAATTTACACACAAGATGTTCCTGTCCCTTTTTCACAAAACCTTCATGCTGTACTAAATAAATTTCTTCTTTCAAGTCACCATTCATAAATGCAGACTTAACATCTAGCTGGTGTAGCTGCCATTTGTGTTTTGTTGCTAAGGTAATTAGCATTCTAATGGTGTTTAGTTTGGCTACAGGAGAAAAGGTGTCATCAAAATCTATTACCTCTTGCTGTGAGTAACCCTTTGCTACCAGTCTAGATTTAGGTTTCTCTATATTCCCATCTGCCATAGGATTGAATAACTTATATGCCTTGAACTCAGTGCCATATCCAACAAATGTACATTTCAGGGCTTCGGGATCTAACTTCTTCCTATCTGCTTTAGGTATATGAGCATAAGCTTTTGACCCAAATATTCTTAAATGACTCACTCCTCGTTTGAATCCAAACAATGCTTCAAAAGGGGTTTTGAAGTGTAGACATCTAGTAGGACTTCTATTCTTTAAATACATAGCAGTGTTAATAGCTTCTGCCCAAAGACCATTTGATAGACCCTTACCTTGAAGCATGCTCCTTGCGCACTCCACAAGAGTTTTTTTCTTCCGTTTTGCCACTCCATTTTGTTGTGGAGTGTGGGGCACTGTAAACTGTTGCACATTCCCATGATGCTTGCAGAAATTCATGAACTCTCCCAACCTGTATTCTCCCCCTTAATCTGAGCAGAGAATTTTTATCCTTTTTCCTGTCTGGTTTTCTACCATGGATTTAAACTCTTTAAAATAATGAAAGGCTTGACTCTTTTTACTCAGAAATTATATCCATGAAAATCTAGTGCAATCATCTGTAAACAAAACAAAGTAATATGCTCCTCCTAATCACCTATTTTTCATAGGTCCGCAGATGTCTGTATTCACCAGTTATAAAATATCTCTTTCCTTTCTATTGACATGTAAAGGGAACTCTTCTCTATGCATTTTCCCTAATGCACATCCATCACAATCCATCTTAACATTATGGAGAACAAGGAGTCCATAAACCATACCTTTTCTGTGAAGTAAGATGAGGTCTTGCAAATTAATATGGCCAAATCTCTGATGCTAGAGATCTTCAACTATCAATCTAGCTGCAACCATTGCTTGTTGTGGCATACTCTTCACATCTAGCATGTATAGGTTCCCCACGCGCACTCCTATTGCAACTGTTTCCATCTGGCTAT
This sequence comes from Pinus taeda, assembly GCA_000404065.3. Taxonomy (NCBI): domain Eukaryota; kingdom Viridiplantae; phylum Streptophyta; class Pinopsida; order Pinales; family Pinaceae; genus Pinus; species Pinus taeda. The sequence continues at coordinate 66,797 of APFE030163652.1, forward strand.
CCTTAATGACATGGTTAGTCTTAAAGAATTGAACTTGCATGTCTTGATCAGTAATCATTGAGACAGAGAACACATTTTTCTTAATTCTTGGAACATACAATACATATTTTAGATGTTTAATGTCACCACTAGGTAACTTTACATGAATGTCACAATATCCTTTGATCTCATATCCATTGTCATCTCCTAAATAGATTTTCGACCCACATGAAGTTTCTTCAAGAAATTCAAACCACTCCTTCTTACCAGTCAGATGTGAGGATGCGCAAGAGTCAACATACCATATGTCTTCCTCATCTCCCTTTAAAGCTAAAAGAGCACAATCGACTATAAATAGTCGAAGTTCGTGGCTATGGTCTTATTCTTCCTCAACAAAGTAACTCTTATGTTTTCTCTGTTTGTTTCTTCCTTTGTCCTCCTGCCTCTTATAACAATATTTAATCTGGTGACCAGGTTTTCCACAGTAAAAACATTTCTTGATGGGAAAATTATTAGTAGACATACCTTTAAACGGTCTCTTCTGAAATGTGTTGGCACCTTTCTACTGTTGCTGCTATGGTTGCTGATGTTGCTTCCCTCTATACTATCTCCTTTTTGCCATCAAAGCAAGGTCATTGCTATTTGATTTCAAATTTTGTCATCTCTCTTCTTCTTGTTGCAGAATCCATATCAGCTCTTCAAATGCAAGGGCTTTCTCCCTTGCTGACAGCACTGAGATGAACACCTAGTATTCATTAGTCATTCTGTTCAACGTAATCATGAACAGATCTGAATCAAAAACTTTCTCTTCGATATCTCCCAATCTGTCCTTCAGGTCTTTACTTCTAGAAATGAACCCAACAACGGACTCATTCTCCTCCATCTTCAATGCAAACAGCTTTCCTTTGAGTGACAAGACACGATTTGTATTCTGTGTCTAGTATAGGTTTTTGAGCGTCGTCCAAATGTCAGTGTTTGATTTACAGTCTCTAATATGTGGGATAACATTTTCCTTGACAGACATCTTCAATATGACCTTCGCTTTTGTCTCCCTTTTATCCCAATATTGCTATTGTGCAGCTAATCCTCGTCTTAGCTCATTTCCTATAATAATCGACCACGCATTTGTGCTTTCAAGTAAAGTTTGCATCTTGAATTTCTAGTTGGTGAAATTCAATCCACCAAGTTTGCCAGATTCATGGAGGTACGATTGTATACTGTTATTCATATTGGATTGATAAAAATTTTGATCCTCTGATGAATAAGTCTATCCAACTAAACACTTTCAGGTCACAAAAAAAACACCATATCCTAGATCCGAATCTCTGTTTTACTGAAAAAAAGGTGTGTACCTTCAATGGGCCACCACTGAGCAAGTTTGATTTGCTTCCATTGAACAGATCAGGAACTACAATGTACCACCACTGGGCAAGTCCGATTTTCTGCCACCGAATAGATCAAGAACTCCAATGCACCACCATCAGGCAAATCCGATTTGCAGCCATCGAACAGATCAGGAACTCCAATGCGCCACCACTGAGCAAATCCGATCTACTACCACCGAATAGATGAGGAATTCCAATGCGCCACCACTGGGCAAATCCAATTTGCTGCCACCGAGTAGATCTGAAGCTTCAAAGTGCCACCACCGGGCAAGGCCGATCTGCAAAAAAAAGAGAAAAATTTACAGATCTTCCAAAAAGAAAGAGGTTGGCGCTTCTCGATAGCGAAAGACCCGCGCTAGAAACAAAATCGACGTGAGGCACGAAATTGCCATGCTTAAGGCTTGATTTTCCCCACCAATAGCGATTTTTGGCGCGTCGGCGTGACTATCCATATCAAACCTGCGCCAAGTGGCACGATTGTTCCTTAAAAAACCACGCTAACCCTTTGTTCTGCTCAAAAATGGCGGAACTATTCCTGTCAAAACAGCACCAACCCTTTCTTGCGCTTAGAGATGATTAGTCATCTGAGACATGTGCTACAGGTGTTACTGTAGTCCACCTGATCCTACGAATAAAAGATACAACTACCCTAGAACCCCTGCTCAAAGTACATTTCCAAAGTAGGGACAAGTTCTTAAACCATGCTGGTGAGATTCGCCTTTGGGATTCAAATTTGCCAAAGTACCAATTCCCCCAAGTCCACATTTTTCCTAAGATTGTTCATATGTATTATGCTTGCTACATCCCCTGTCACATGACTGTTATGTCTCATGGCAAGAAGGTCCTTTTCGCCATCAATGTTGAGTCTATAAATGAAATGCTACAGCTCCAACCAGGAACAAACCTAACCCCACTCTCAATTGGAGATCTGTTGGACCTGTATTCTAAACATAGCTCTACGAAATTGGCCCAACTATTCCAAACCTTCACAAGAGAAGAGAGACACATCCCTAAGGACTTTCCTCCATATGTATAAGTCATTTTCTCTCTATGGGGCCAGAATATTGTGGCCATGATATCTTCTATTTTGGGTTACTCAACTAGTGAGTACATTAATCAAATAATCCTTGCCTTCATGTCCATCTAGACTCCAAGGTAGCCTCCTATTGTCATTTATGACTATGCCCTATTTATAGCTGATAGGATGCATGAGAAATTCCTTATAATGATGAATGAAAGGGTTTTTAAGCACTCCTCAGTTTTATACCATATGTTCTTATATTATCAATCATAGAAGTTCCCATTCACCCTTTAGAAGCTTGACACCAAGGGTCAACCCAGATCAATCATTTTTTGGACCCCATTGATCGACCAATACCAGTCTCCATACTCTTACTCTGATTTCATTGATTTATTTGTACATCAAGTCATGGCAACGTTGACTGGAAGCCCTCCTCCTAGAATCAATCTAGAAATAAAGAGATTCATTCAATTGTGTAAGTAGACCAAAGTTGGTGATTGGTACCTGAACCATATAAAAATAAGGATTTATGGTTGCATACTAGCACCATACAAGCTACCAAGATACCTACCCATGTGGTTCTTTGCATTAGAATACTATAGGAAAATTATCAATGCAGATGAAGTAAACTTTGTCAATGCCAGGAAGAAGGCCCCTTCAAATACCAACTAGGCCACCTCAAATGCTACTCTAAAGAGGTTGGAAAAGAGGCATATTTGATATTACAGAATATGAAGTTCCAAAGAACTTTTGTGTGGAGATATGATCTTTTGGAATTCATCACAAAGAATAGACAAAAGGTCAAGCTAGGACCTTTCATTCACAATCCCATACCTGAAATAGAAGCATATGCAAATCAGACAGAATGGGTGGAGGGTACCCTAGTAGACCTAGATAGCACGAGAGTAGATGTAGAGAATGTTCTAATTGATTTATAAAAGTAGCTTGATGACAACTCTTATCTATAGGTACAAGAAGAACTAGAAAGAACCATGAGTACCTCTCGAGTCATGCAATCTCCTCAAAATGAAGAGCAGATCCCAAAAGGAAATAGAGAAGGGGCTTCTACTTTAGGAATGGCTAGCTATGATTTACAACAGGAATCAAATAAGAGGAAAACGCTAAATCCAGCCTCTGAGCAAGAGTATACTGAAGACTCAACTAAGGTCACAAATACATGAGTAGAAAGAAATAGATCTGCCACTCCATTTGGAGGCATGCAAGAGCCTTCCACATCACAAACTCAGATGTTGGAAAGGCAACTTAGTGTTGAAGTATCTTCCTTCAACATGCCTGCTGACAAAAACCAAGATATCAAAGAAAGAAATAAAGAAAGCAAACCTAGAAATGAGAGGCTTAAGGCCTAAACAAATGCTCAGTCCCTAAATCTCACTCCTACCAATCAAACAAGGCTAATGTCAACCTTTGACATTAAATAGGGGAAGCTGTAGATGGCCTTTGTGAAGCCTACAACCCAACAATAAAGGACAACATCATATTTCAAAAGGATAGATTGTGAAGTGTTGGTAAGGGATATTAATCCCATAGACCAGATCGAACTACAGAAATAGGTTGGAGAGATGATATACTCCACCCTGACAGGTAAAGCCATAGCTGCCCATCAACTACAGAACTCTCTGAACAACATCTCATCTCAATTCCAGTTAGAAAAGGCCTCCTCACAGGCCAAGGATACTAGGATCAAGTCCTTAGAGGAATTAGTGATTGAATTGGGGCACGATCCCAAGGATATAAAGGCTACAAAATAGCTTATTAAGAAGAAAAATGATGATATTGTTGCACTTAAGAGGTAATTGAAAATACCACAACTACAACATCCTTAAACTATAGAAGTCATAGAGAATAAAACCAGACATAAGGAGTTAATGGACTTGGTCATGAAGCTGAATGACCAACTAAAAGAGATAGAAATGGAATTGGATGCTTTAATCCAATTAAAATTAGTAGATGTGGCTACTTCTTCAACAAATGTTATCCACAAAGTCAACACAACAGTGCCATCCACACTAGCAGCACCTTTGGCACCTACAACTCCACTTGCAATAGGCTTGCCAGTAGCAATAGAGTCTACATCAGTAGTAGGTGCATCAGGAGAGAAAGTAGCAGAACTAGTCAAAACCATGGAAGAGATGTCTATCCAGGCTACTGAAATGAATAGGTTAAAAGAAAAGGTTGAAGGTTTTGAAGCAGGCTGCAAACTTTCCCAACTGAGGCAGAAAGAAGAAGAAAAAAACACCCAGAGAATGGATGAGAGAATCGAAATCCTAGAGAAGGATTTAACGCTGGAAAAACCACTTAGAAAAACAAAGGAAATGTTGTGGGAAAATATCACTCACTTTGTCAATGGTATTTTCCCATCAGTCCAAGTAATTTTTGAACAAACAAAGTTGGTAAATATAGCTATAGAAGTTATCCAAAATGTGAAGGAGGAGTTGGGAGATAAGCTAGAGGATGCAAATAGACTCATCCACTTTGTCAACAACAAGAACAGATATGAGCTCCAGGAGCTAAATATAGAATATAGGACCGCTCCCATTTTAGAAAAAAGGAAGGTCCTTATGAAAAGGAACCTTATGCCTAATTTGGAAGAAAGGTGCCACAATATGTAGGTATCCATTGGTAGGTTCATGGCTAAGTTCCAGATTTTGAGTGAGAAAGGTCTACCTAGTCCTATGCTCATCAATGAAAGACTCATGACACAATTGGAGTATGGTGATAGACTCAAAAAATTAGCTAAGGAACAAGCGAGCTCTTCATCCATAAAAGCCTTGCCAACAGGCAGAGTTTTATATGACACATTTGAGAGCTTGTTTTTCCTTGAGCATGAGGTAAAACATTTGTTCCTCACCAATCCTAATTTTGGCAAATATACTGAAGGTGATGAAATTTACAGAAGAATGATGAATGTAAAGTTCCCTGATGTAGAATGGTGGGAGAAAATGACCAATTTATTTTGATGAATTTACAACAGACATATACTACATAGTAAAAACAAAACAATGAGGTAAAGTAGGTAAAAACAACAAAATAGGGTCAAAGAGTATCAGGGTTAAAGAGTATTTGTTGAAAGATGAAAGTAAAGAAGACTCCAGCATGAAACTCTGCAACAACAAGCCAGAATAAAAGCCTAACACTTCAACAATAAAGGGCAACATAACCATAATAAAAGGGACAACATGAAACATTCGATTAGCTCTCTCTATCTTCTTGCAAGAAGATATTTGTATTTCCTAGATTAAATCTCAAGCTATTTTGAGATATTTTGTAATAATTTTCTGTATAAATACTTCACAATTAGAAGTATGTATGGTGGATTTTTAGACATTTCTATAGTTTTCTTGATCAAAGACTATAAGCTATTGTATCACTGTTGGACCAACAAGCTGGATTATTGAATAAAGCAAAGACATTTCACTAGATTCATGTGTACTGTGAAATACAGACAAGTATCTTATTTTGTGTTATCACATTTCTTTAAAAGTTTTTCCGTAATATTAAATGTATCTGAAATCTAAGTGCTATAATATGGAATGATATCTCACAACTTTCTTCATTGCACTCCGTTTTGACTATTATGCATTTTTTATGTTTTCTGATAAATTATCTAAGTTATGGAATTCTTGATTGCTCCTTAGTTCATGTAGTTTCCCTCCAGTGTATAGTAAAGGATTCTTAACTACCCTTTGCTCATGATCATCCTCTGTTCCTCATTTTAATCCCAATTTGAGGATTCTTAAGTGCTCTCTCACCCTGGTTAAGATCATTTCACCCATTCGACCTAAAAATCTATGCTTCACTCTCCTAGCTTGCCCATTGAACACTCCCTGTAATGATTTAATCCTAGTTCTGCTGCCCTTCTTTAACTCCATAGCCCAATAGCGAGAGACACAATTCTATCCATTTGTGTAAGTATTCCACCATCCAACTTCCAATACAAATCCAAAAAACCCCTGAACTTTAAGAACTAGCCTAAAATCTTAGCAAACAAAGCTAAAACATATAGAGAGAGCCCTCTCTGAGTCATAGGTTGTCTAGAACATATACTTAAAATATTGGTTTGTAGTTACCTCAATCTTTTCCTTCTTCTCATAAATTCTAGGGAACAATTGTGAGTGATAATAGTGGGTACACATTTGGATTCTACAATCCATTTTCTCATATCGGGATAGCAAATTCCTAAGTGCATTTTGGTCGAGTCTCTCATCGATGTGAGATACAAAACTCACTAAGTCCATGACTTTCCATTCTGAAACTGATGTCCAAACAAAGGTAATCAACATGATGATCGTACACGTTATGCATATGTACAACTCAAAGAATCCATGCACATGGGATGAAAGCCTCCCCTATGTCCAACATAGCTACAATAGAGCTCCCCATAGCTAAACACACCACAACCCTTTTTAGGTAAGGATAGGATTTCAGTCATTCTGTCCCATTGATGTGGTCATACCATTTACAGCTACTCAAGCAGATTCAACTCATGTCGAGTCTGAAGCGCATAGGGCTAACAACTTCATTGAGTACATTCAACACATCCACCATCATGCCGATGATATATTGGATAAAACCAATTCTATGTACAAGTTGTGCCATGATCAGCATTGGGTCCCGTACAATTTCGAGGTGGGTGACAGCGTTTGGCTACATTTATAGAAGGAGCACCTCATTGGACCCTAATGCAAGATACTTCTATTGTGATATAAGCCATATACCATCACCAAGGCTATAGGGGACAATGACTTTGAGCTGAGCTTTCCACCATTCCTTGGTTTGCACCTAGCGTTCAATGTAGATCACGTTTGGCCATACTTTGCACCATTGCTCGACACCTCCGACATTGGAGAACAACTCATGCCAACAAAGCTAAACCCAGACTGCATGGAAAATGTCACAACTCATCGGATCATGGACACATACATCAAGAACACTTGTGAGAACATGATCCAACTCGTCCAAGCCCTTCAGAAAGCAATTAACTTATAATAGCTTTATATGAGAGTTTCTACGAGTTGCATGGATGTGGGCGTTCCCAATGCGCAGAGGTTGACCGACATTTTTGGATCTAAGTATGGCCTACAAAGCAATGTTGTCTTTATCATGATTCAAATCGATAGACCAAGTATCAATCAAGTCAATCTGATCCAGTTTCCAAAATGTTGTGCAACCATCAAGAGTTGGGCTGTATTCCTTTCTCACCTTTCCCTTATACCCCCCTTCATATCCTAATTGGAGGAGCGTTGGGCAGAAAAATTAGAAGAGTGGTTTTGTTGCACCTCGCGTCGGTAAATTATGTCTGCTTGGCATTCTCCAATTTCTTTGAGAAAGTTTTCTCTGCAGTGTTCCCACCTTAGGGCAAAGTTTGGACAGTTGAGAACTCCTTTGGCTTTGCATATTGTTTTTCCAAAACATTGTGGGTCACAACTCTGAGTGATGGAACTATATCATTTTCTACCTTAATCCTTTTCCATACCATTTTTTAGCTATAATTGTAATATCTCTCTTCAATACGCTAGTCTCTTTATTTTCTTACTCTTCTCATCAAATTCTACTTAACCATGCCACCTTAGGCCTCCTCTCCCTTTTAAAACAAATTTCTTGGCCTTAAAAGTCTGTCTTGTTTTCACCCATAGAGGCCCTAGACCTAAAGGTATCCTATAATGTTTAAAATTTCATTACAAACTTTGACTCAATCAAAATAAAATAACTAAAATAATTAAAACAATTTTGCTATTTTCAAAAAGAGTGTATTCTTTCCTAGTTTCGTGAAAAAAATTATTTTTCCCTAATTTTGGGCATAGAGGCCTTGGAATGTAGAGAGTAATATAGTAGAGAATTTGTAATGTTTAACATTTTGTCTTATTCAAAGTATAACAAAACAAAACAAAATACAATAGAATAAAATAAAAAAACATAAAATGCTTAGCTTTAGAATCATTCTAAAAACAACTTTGTTACCCTTAGAACAATGTTTCTTTCCTAAATTTTGCCTCTCTAGGCATTAAAAACATTTTGTTATCCTTAAAAAGAGTGTCTTATTTCCTCGTTTTGTGACTAAAGAGAGTGTTTTCGTGCTCTTCTCTACTCCGAGAGGTCGGGGAATGTAGAGAGTAGTATGGTATAGAAGTTGTAATGTTTAATATTTTGACTTAATCATAGAATAACAAAACTACACAAAATAAAATAAATAAAATGCTTACCATTCTAATCATTTTTAAAGCAACTTTGTTACACTTGGCAGCAAGGCCACTCTGCCGCTTAAAATACCCATTGGCATATTTAAGTAGTAAACAATGTTCTAGTTCAGAAATTTTGCCTTTCTACATATTAAAACAATTTTGTTATGGTTAAAGAGTGTCCTCTTTCCTATTTTTCTCACAAAAGAGAGTGTTTCGCAGAGTTGAGGTAATGTAGAGAGTAGTATGGCAGAGAAGTTGTAATGTTTAATATTTTGACTTATTCAAAGTACAACAAAATAAAATAAAATACAATAGAATAATATGAAATAAAATAAAATAAAAAACTTTCTTGGACTTGAAAGATTGTCTTATTTTCCAACATAGAGGAGGCCCTAGGGTTCACTAGTGCGAAAGGTGTCTTGTAATGTTTAAAATTTCATTACAAACTTTGACTCAATAACAATCCTTTTTAAAACAACTTTCTTGGCCTTAAAAGATTGTCTTATTTCCACCGATAGAGGCCCTAGAGTTCACAAGGGTTAAAGGTAGGTATCTTTTAATGTTTAAAATTTCAATAAAAACTTTGACTCAATCAAAATTAGTTTTAGAACGACTTCCATGGACTTAAAAGATTGTCTTATTTCCCCTCATAGAGGAACTAGAGTTCACTAGGGTGAAATGTACATTGTAATGTTTACAATTTCATTAAAAACATTGACTCAATCAAAATACAACATTTAAAATAATTAAAACAAATTTCCATCCTTAAAAAGAGTAGTATGGTATAGAATTTGTAATGTTTAACATTTTGACTTATTCAAATAATAACAAAACAAAATAAAATACAATAGAATAAAATTAAAAAAAAAAAACATAAAATCGTTACCCTTAGAATATTTTTTAAAGCAAATTTTTTACCCTTTAAACAATTTTATAGTTGGGAAATGTTGCCTCTCTAGGCATTAAAACAATGTTGTTATCCTTAAAAATAGTGTCTTCTTTCCTATTTTTGTGACTAAAGAGAGTGTTTCCTACTTTTGCTCCTAGAGGCCAAGGAATGTAGAGAGTAGTATGGTAGAGAAGTTGTAATGTTTTATATTTTGACTTATTTAAAGTATAACAAAATGAAATAAAATACAATAGCATAAAATAAGATAAAATAATATAAAAAACTTGCTTGGCCTTAGAATATTGTCTTCTTTTAGAGCATATAAGAGGCCCTAGAGTTCACTAGTGTGAAAGGTATCTTGTAATGTTTAAAATTTCATTACAAGCTTTGACTCAATCAAAATCCATTTTAAAACAACTTTCTTGGCCTTGAAAGACTCCGCTCGTAGAGGCCCTAGAGTTCACTAGGGTGAAAGCTAAATTGTAGTGTTTAAAATCTCATTAAAAAAATTGACTTGATAAAAATAAAACAATTAAAATAATTAAAACAATTTTGTTATCCTTTAAAAGAGTGTATTCTTTCCTAGTTTTGTGTCAAAATAGTGTTTTCTTCCTAGTTTTGGGCCTAGAGGCCCTCCAATGTAGAGAGTAGTATGGTAGAGAATTTGTAATGTTTAACATTTTGACTTATTAAAAGTATAACAAAACAAAATAACATACAATAGAATTAAAAAAAAAAAAAAATAAAAAAATAAAAAAATTCAATCCTTAGCCTTAGAATCATTTTAAAAACAACTTTGTTACCCTTAAAACAATGTTCTAGTTGGGAAATTTTGCCTCTCTAGGCATTAAAACAATTTTGTTAACCTTAAAAAGAGTGTCCTATTTCCTAGTTTTGTGACTAAATAGAGTGTTTCCTAGTTTTGTTGCGAGAGGACATGGAATGTAGATAGCATTATGGTATAGAAGTTGTAATGTTTAATATTTTGACTTATTCGAGGTATAAAAAAATGAAATAAAATACAGGAGAATAAAATAAACATAAAATCCTTAGCCTTAGAATCATTTTTAAAACAACTTTGTTACACTTAAAACATTGTTATATTTCAGAAATTTTGCCTTTCTACACTTTAAAACACTTTTGTTATGCTTAAAGAGAGTGTCTTCTTTCTTAGTTTTGTCACAAAATAGTGTTTTCTTTTGGATTTTTGAGCCTATAGGCTAAGTAATCTAGAGCTTAGTATGATGAAAAAGTTGTAATATTTAACATTTTGACTTATTCAAAGTAAAACAAAACTAAATAGAATAGAATAAAATAAAATAAAATAAAAAAACATAAAACTCTTAGCCTTTGAATCCATTTTAAAACAACTATGTCTCCCTTCAAACAATGTTCTAGTTAAGGAGTTTTGCATCTCCAAACATTATAGAGGGAAGAGTGGTAGAGACACTATAATATTTAACATTTTGACTAATTCAAAATAAAAGGAAATAAAATAAATTAGTATAAAATAAAATAAAAACATAAAATTCTAGAGCCCAATCTTATTTCTCATTGTATTTTTAGTCCATGGTTTTTTACCACATCATTATCTTGTAATATGTCTTTGTGGGATCTATCAAATCCTCAAAGGTATCAAATGTGCTATCACTTTAATAGGCTTTCACCTCAATAGAGAGATCTCATCCCTTTGGAAGCTAATATTTTATAAACTTAACAAGACCCATACAGAATAATCTACCTCCACCTTCAAACATAAAAACAAATCTGTGTTTTGGTTTCTAATTAGCTTTTATTTATATAAATATATTATTTTGTATTTTAGATAAGTTGGAGTTTTATTACAAAGTTAGTGTGATCATCACCTCTCATCCATCCATGATTTACATAATTTAAAAAAGATAGAAATATTCAAAATCATACCTTTCAAAGATAAGTACTATTCCAAAAAAATTGTATTTCATCATTAAATATATATCATCCTCTAATAATATACTTATAAAATAATATGTATGGGGATCATCAATAATATATATCTCAAATGTGATCATCACTATAGTTTAAATAACAATATCATCAATATTTGATGTCTTCAAACAACAATATATTTCTCAAAGTGCTCATCCCAAAAGTCAAAATAAATTGTTTTTCCACTAAGTAAGAATGAGGATTAGCATAAAACCTCCCCCAAGACTCACAAGTCTCAAAACATAAGTTGGAAGCACCTTGATTGATGGTGACACTAGGACCTCCATCAACCTAAACCAAATAGAATATTAATAAACATTACAAGGTAGAGGTACCTTGTAATGTTTAACATTTTGACTTAATCAACATAAAACAAAATAAAATAATTAAAACAAATTTTCTATCCTTAAAAAAAGTGTCTTATTTCCTAGTTTTGTGACAAAAGAGTATTTTCTTTCCATGTTTTGCACCTAGAGGCCCTCTAGAGAAGGGAAAATTTTAGGGGCTAATATTAGTAGGTGGGCTAATTTTCCATGCTTTTTCAAAACAAAATTCGCTAATTTCCATTTTTTTTTAAATGATTCGCCTAAAATTTATAGTAATTTTATATAGATACTGTATAAAATGGTTAGAAATTTGAATATTTCTGTAAAAATATTGTGAAAAGTTTTATAAATTGCATATGATGACTCTGAGATTCCCAAGGTTTCTAAACTTCAAGATAAAATTTCATACTTAAAATTTTCCTTACTCTAGAGTGCAGTATGGTAGAGAAGTTGTAATGTTTAAACTTTTAACTTATTCAAAGTAAAATAAAAAGGGATAGAATAAAATACAATATAATAAAAAACATAAAGTCCTTAGTCATCTATCCTTTTTAAAACAACTTTGCTAGGAAATGTTCTATTTCAGAGTTTTGCCTCTAGAGGCCCTATACACCGAAGTATGGTAGACACATTGTCATCTTTACCATTTTGACTAATTCAAAATAAAACAAAACAAAATAAAATAGCATAAAATAAAATAAGATAAAGAATATAAAATTCTCAAGCCTAAGGTTCTTCCCATTGTATTTTGAATCCATGGTGTTTTACCATAGTATTCATCTTTAACGTTTCCACTTGCATCTATCATTTACGTAAGGGGATCAAATGTCTTTCACTCTCGCATGTTTTCACCTCAAGTGAGAGAATTTATCCCCTGTGAAGCTAAGATTTTATAAGTGTAACAAGACCTATAAACAAGAATATAGCTCCACCTTCAAACATAAAAATAGATCCATGGTTTTGTTATTTTAATAGCTTATATTTATATCAGTTAATTATGTTGTAGTTTCTATGTATAAAAAAAAATAGAGTTTTTAACAAAGTCAATGTGATCATGAGTTGTCATCCATCCATGATTTACATAATTTAGAAAACATAAAAAATATAAAAAAACATATGAAAATATGAAAATATACAAAATCACATCTTTCACCCTACAAGTGGTAAATCTTTTGACTATTCCAAAAATTATTTATTTTAGCATTAAATAGATATCATCATCTAATAACATATTCATCTAGTAATATGTATGCATGTGAATCATCAATAATATATTTCAAGTGTGATGATCACCATAGTTCAAATAACAATATCATCAATGTTTTATGTCCTCGAACAATAATATATATGTCAAAGTGTTCATGAGTACTATATTTTATTTATATAATTTAATTATGTTGGAATACATAATTGCTAAGATAATAAGATTCTTAAAATTCAAGCTCAATTCTTCTATTTACTTTATAGTAAAGTAAACCATTCACATGAGCACACCTATTAACACAAGTATTTTTACATGGAAATCCAAAGGGAGAAAACCACCAATATGTTTGTTATTATCATGTAAATTGAGCACCGAGTTAATTACATCAAGATTTTTTTTTATCACCCAATCATAGGAGGCCCCAACCACCTTAAGAGAGAAAACCACCACTTGACAAGAGGCACCAACCATTTACGAATGCACACCACTACCTTCTCAAGCCATTGTTCTATTTTTCATATAATTTAGAGACTGAAAACAAAGGCCAATACAAATGCTCATAAATATAGAAGTTATATATTTCTACACTAGATCCTTTCCTTCTCCTCTGCAATCCCATTTTCCACTTCCCTCTCTCCTACACGACAAACCCAAGTCGTGGTCCTCAACTCCATTGTAAAAATAGTTTCAGCTTGATGTTACCTCTCTCCTCCTCAGACACGTAGACTTAACACAAATTTTGCATCCCCACTTTCTCAATGGAAATCCTAGGTTTTGTTCTTCTTCTACACAATGGGAGAACTTAAATTTGTTGTCCTCATCTCATCACTTTTGTCTACGTAGTCTCTACAACAGAGTGCTTCAAAGAGTTATTTTACATGGATCTACATGTTGTTTCTCAATCAATGTTTAAGGCCACTATAACTAAATTAAGCTCTTTAAATGGGCTTTCTTTAGTAAGCCATTGTAGTTTTATTAAATTATATAATGGGCACCTCATACTAACAAATAAATCCCAGTGGATCATGCACACTTAACAATTAACTCTATTAAATTATGCTTCCAGAAATAACGCAGTCCTACTTTCCTCTTAAATGCCCATAGAGATCAACAAGTATTGCATGTATGTCTCTCATTCCTCCTTTAGCTACAACTATCTATGAGATCCCATCAATTTTCTCGTATGGCTTCCTTGAGCCATTTCCTTATTTTAATTCTTCATGGATTGCAAGAGAAAAAAAAATAGATTTTGTTTTTTGTATGGATCATGCTTCATTAATCAATTATGTAGACCGTGGTCCTCTCTATATTTTAATACAAATCTCTTTACCATCATCATCAATCCATCCACCAACCCTCATGTGCGCATTTTCCTGGTTATACTAGGATTTTTCTTATTCATTTATTACTAATGGGAATTATGGCATAATATCAGGATATGGAGGATTTATCTCCAAAGCCACCAACTCATCCATGCCTTTAATCATATACTTTTACTGATTTTGAGGTGTATATGTCCTTTTGCTCATAAGTTTTTCGAAAACATTTAATAAGAGTTATGGGATTGTGAGATTCTAGGAACTCACCCACTATGTGTACAATTGACAATGTGCTAGTAACTAATTTCATGCCTTTAAACATATGTTGGTAGTTTTCTTTTCATTTTTGTTATCGTGAATGCCTATGGTCAACAAACATGCACAACCCAAGTCTTAGGCACAACAATTAACCCGTGGCGTTATTCCTCTAGAGTTCTTTTATTTGATTTTGGCCTTAAATCCCTTCATCGTCAAAACACGTAAAAAGCATTACTTAGAAACACATTGGGCCCCACTCATACAAATATTATTTTATAGAGATGGAGCCCACATGCTCACATCCACTTAAAATTTATAGAATGAGTTTCCTACTCCTTACATGCTTCTAGGCTTTTGGCCTAGCTCACCTCTGTGCTCTGTTTGCTATGCCACTCCTCTCGTTTTGCAGATTGTTATTAGAGATTTTAGGCTTTGTCTACTCTCCACATATAGGAATCCTATATGCCATACTACCCTATCCCTATTCGCCCCAATCATATATACATATACATACATATCATACATATATCATATATATATAAATATATATATATAATATATATATATATAAATATTATATATATATATATATATATATATTATATTATATATATATAGAATAAGATATAGATATAGATATAGATATATAACATACATATATATACATATCATACATAGATCTATATGTGTATATACTATATACACATAATATCTATGTATGTATATAATTAAGTATGTATAATATATATAATCTAATCTATATCTATATATATACTATTAATATCAGATATATATATAATATAATATATATATATATAGTATAATATATATATATAGTCGTGGAGTTGGAGCCGAGATGCCCACTTGCCCGTAAAACTTCTAAGTAAACATTGAGGCCTCCAAACCTTGAGGGCACTACTACTTCTAGCTTAAAGGTCCTCACTTTGAATAACCATAAATTCTAATCAGGAGGGATATTTTCATACTTTGACATATGGTTGGAAAGATCTTTCTAAGCACTTTCCAACTATGTCACTTTCTTGAGAAACAAATTTTATCTCTTGATACATAATATCCTCCAAATTATGATACTCCCCAACCATCATAGTCATATTTTTATCAATTTTTCACTAAGCGTGCTACTATGGTGATTCCCTACAACACGCTTGTCAATGCCGATATTTTCTACCTCCAACTTCTATGCTAATTTTATTCAAATCAATGCCAAAATAATGAGTGCCACCACCCATTGAGGCAAAACCGATTGTCTAACAATCTCCCCCTTTGACATTGATGGAAAAAAACCAAGCTCCCTGTGAAACTAGGCATGGTTTTCTTCATTGTTGTTCTTCTCCCACTTTGACATCAATGACAAAGGATTATCATAAAATCTCCCCCTAAAACAATAAAACCTAATCTTTAATTGATCCTTTAAGATGATTAGCTACCAGCACATTGTAATTGATTCATTTGGGAGGAGGAGTCACAATTCCTATATGTTGTTGGAGATTCACAAAGGGTTCTCTTGCAAGTGGCTTAGTGAAGATGTTTGTGCATTGTTCTTTAGTGGTCACATATTCAAGTCGAACAACATTAGCAACAACTTGTTCTCTTAAGAAATGAAACTTGATAGGAATGTGCTAGGTATTTTAGTGCATGAAAAGATTATTATAAATTTTGATAGCACTAGTGTTCTCACATATGATTGGTGTTGGATCAATCGACTTTACCTTGATCCAAAAAAATTGTGAGGAGCAATTGGTAGCTACAATATAATTTTCTTCAAGACTTGATAGATATATGGAGACACTAAAAATATCCTAAATAGAATTTTGCACCATATCTGCACCTTTTTTCATGAATACCTCCTACCCAATCAACATTACTATACTCCTTTAATGAAAACTCTCTCCTCTTACAATACCAATATCCATAATTTGTTGTGCTTTGCAAATATTTAAAAATCCTTTTGACAACAATGACATGACTTTCATGGGGGGCAAGATTAAAATTTTTTCATGAGGCTTACTGCTTGCATGATGTGTAGTCTAAATGTTGTGAGATAGAAACAAATTCCTATGGTTGATCTATAGACAATCTTATTTACGAGAGGTGTCTCATCTTCTCTCCATAACTTATAGCCTACAACCATGTGGGTGCTAATAAGCTTGGAATCTTGTACTCTAAATTTCATTAGATTTCTTCACAAGTATTTTGATTGTGAAATGAAAATGCCATCCTTTGATTGAGAAAATTGTAGTCCTAGGAAAAGGACAATTCTCCTATCATGTACATATCAAACATTGCCTACATGTAATTTTCAAATTGATCTCCCATCTGCTCTAGATCATTGCCAACAATTATGTCATCTGCATACACTACCACAATCAATAGGTTGTCATCTTCAGATATTATATATAGAATGTTATCTGTGGTGCCCCTCTTAAAGCCTTATGGCTCAATATATCTATCCAATCTGGCATACCATGATCCGAGGGCCTATTTGAGCCTATATAAGGTTTTTTTATGTTTGCACACAAATGCATAATTTTTTGTGAGATTAATGAACCCTTCTCGATGCTCAATATAAACCTCCTTTTCAATATCTCCATTGAGAAAGGCTAACCTCACATCCTTCTAGTACAACTTGATGGCCTCCAATCTTGCTACTAGTGCAAATATTTCTTCAAAATATATCCCCTCTATTTGGGCATACCCTTTGAAGACAAAGCAAGCCTTATCCCTCATCACTTGGCCATGCTCATTCAACTTATTTTTAAAAACCTATTTGGTGCCAATGACATTTCTCTATTTGGGTCTTGGAGCAAGCTCCCAACTATCATTCTTCTTCGTTTGATCTAGTCCTTCATTCATTGCCTTTACCCTAAAATTATATTCACTTACCTCACTAAGATTCTTGGGCTTAATTTCATATAGTAGAAAAATTTTTCTGTAGCTTGGGTTTCCAATATTTTTTTCCTTGTTTGAACACCAAGAATTTGACCACCAATAATTTATCTTTGTGGATGTTGTTTATGTACATACATTGAGGGAGATTTGTACCTCAGTGTTCTACTTATTTATTCATCTTCATCGACTCCCTCTATTTACGCATGATCTTAGAATATGGTGGGTGAACCTTTTCTTCATCTAATTTCATGTTTCCTTGGGAAGACTTAGATTGTTGTACTATTTCATCCACTAATATGTATGTGTAGTTTTCCACTCTCTTTTTTCTTTTGTTCTAACATTTGTATCCTTTACTTCACATTGAGTAGGAGATAAATATACACTCATTATCAACAGAATCAAACTTTCCAATATTTTCACCATTTGTTTTGATAAGGAATTTTCTCCGAGACACCTTGTATTGTTTCACTAGTTCACGTCTCGACATCCATAACTTAGGGATTCTTACCATTGTTAGGCCTAAGTTATGTTCTATTTTCTAGGTACACTATTGTTTGAGCTGCTTCTCTCTAGAAGGTGTGTGTTACATCTACCTCATCCATCATGTCTCTAGCCATCTCTTAGATTATTTTTTTCTTTCTCTCTACTACTTCAATCTATTAGGGATTTCTTGCCACATAATACTACCTCCTTATACCATATTCTTCACAATACTCTTCACATTCTTTTGAAGTGCATTATCCACCTCTATCTAAGGTTAAAAATTTAATCATTAGATATTTTTCATTCTCCAATTGAGCCTTGAATGTCTTAAAATTCTTAAGAGCTTATGATTTTTCTTTCAAGAGCATTATCCATGAGGCTTTGGTAAATTCACTAATAAGTAACATCAAATATCTTTCTCCACTTAGGATTTTTGTGCTAGTACATCTACATATATCAATGCGAATAAGCTCCATAGGTTTAGATGATAATAACTCATTTGTTTTAAATTGAGTCCTTGTCTTGTTACAAAACTAACAAGACTTACATATTTTACTGTCAAGCCATCATAACCTTTACTATCCCCTTAAAATTATTATCTTATTGACTTTTACCAGCATGTTCAAATTCATGTGACTATGTATTCTATGCCACAACCATGTTTGGTTCGTCTTTCTCAAGTAGCATCCTACTCTAGAGTCATCGAAATATACATTATTGTTTGTTATGACTACCTTTCCCACTAGATTTCCCTTCTTTTCATTTCATATCTCATAGCCTCTAGACCAAGTGTTCACATTATAGTTGTTATCGCACATCTCATTCAAACTGATTAGGTTGTGCTTGAGATCCTCTACATACAAAACATTTTGAGCTTTACTATTTTCATCACGACTCGTTATGCCCTTACCCTTAATTATTGCTAGAGAATTGTTGTCAAACGTCACGTTGTTCCATTTGTCCTTTTCTTTTAGAGACATAAATTTACTTTTGTCCCCAATCATATGCTTGGAATAACCATTATCCACATACCATCATTTTTTGTTAGTATGAAATTTCTTGGAAGGTGTACCAAAAATATTCCACTTAAGTCACTCATGACACATGACCATAACAAAAAATTGTGGTTTCTTACACTTCGTATATTCAATAATACAACTAGAAAAACCTACAACAAAAGGACATATGTAATCCAAAAGAACAAACAACAATATGTATCCAATGAAATAACCCAAATGGAAAGACTCTTAAAATTAATAATAATATTTATTGATAACACCTAGTGAAGGAGATCTATGAAATTGGTTTGCAAATCCCCCTTCGTGGGATGGGTCCTTTGATGTACTTGATGCTTCGGTAATCGATTCTATCTATCAATGTGTAAAAACACCGAAACAATGTCCATAACTCAAGTTGGAGCTCATGTTTAAGAACATGATAATGGTGACGATGATAATGATCATGATGAAGAATGAATGGAAAATCGTCCTATTTATAAAAAAGTATTCGATTGATCTAAAAAATGGAGAATAACATTAAATATTGATCAAATCAGTATCTAACATCTAGGAATATTTTATTATATTTTTTGGAGAGGGAAAAAATATTCAAAATGGTCAAATATCCTTATTTAGAAATAATTTACAAAAAAAATAATTTATTAATTATTTTGTAAGGACTCAGAATTGTGTGAAATTGAAATATTTATTAAATAGTGATTTAACAATTATTCCAATAATAGAATTAAGGAATAATAAATAAATAATGATTTATTCAATTATTCTCATGGGGTTTTATAATTTGAATGAGAAATAATTTAATAAAACTGGTTTACTAAATTATTTCACATGGTGAAAGTGATTTTTCTATGCTAAAATTAATGTTTCATGGTGTATTTCGGTCAACCTAGTTAGAAAGGGCTAGGTGATAATTTTTTACTGATAAGAAATTGTGCCCCTATGTATGAGTGTTAGGAGAAAATTGCATGATTGAAATATGTTGTAGCACATTCTATTAGGTTGGTCCTCAATGCAACCTTCCTTCCTCTAGTGCCTAAGGAAGACAATTATGCCACAATAGGTAAGTACAGGCCCATAGCACCCTCCAATGTAATTTATAAAATAATCTCAAAACTCATTGAAAACATGCTAAATCCCATCATTGCGACCCTCACTCCTGAGAGAAATCGGGTTATGTTGAAGGTAGCTAGATCCTTGATGGAATCATTCCTTCCCATGAAGCCATCCATTCCATCAACTCTTTGAAACTACCTGACATTCCCATCAGTTTGGATATTTCAAAA